>WNYA01000206.1:115249-226979 GCA_019512145.1 Engystomops pustulosus | reverse complement strand
GGGATGTGTATATTTGGTATGTCTGTGTATATAGCGTGTCTATGCTGTATGGGTGTACATGGTACTGTATGTGTGTTTGTATATATGCTGCATGTCTGTATATAGGATATACTGTATACATACTATATGTTCTTGCATTTGATGTGTATACACTGTACATGTCAACGTATAAATGTATATATCAGTGCATAATAGTATGTGCATGATAGTAATGAATCCTTTTGTATCATTGCAACACACATTATTGCAATGATTAAAAAAAACATTGGGGCAGATTTACTTACCCGGCCCATTCGCAATCCAGCGGTGCGTTCTCTGCAGTGGATTCGGGCCTTCCGGCGATTCACTAAGGCAGTTCCTCCGACGTCCACCAGGTGTCGCTGCTCCGCTGAAGTCCGCCGAGGCCCGCCGGAGTTCACGATGCTATACTTGGTGAAGGTAAGTGCGTGTCCCGCGACACTTTTTTTTTTTTTCAATGCGGCGGTTTCTCCAAATCCGTCGGGTTTTCGTATGGCCACGCCCCCTGATTTCTGTCCCATGCGTGCCGGAGCCGATGTGCCACAATCCGATCGCGTGCGCCAAAAACCTGGGGCAATACAGGGAAAATAGGCGCAAATTGGAAATATTCGGGTAACATGTCGGGGAAACGCGAATCGGGCCCTTAGTAAATGACCCCCACTATTCAATTAATATTGTATTAAGAATTTTTAAAATTCCATGATGAAAATGTGAAAATCTTCTTGATTTCATAAAAATGTTTTTATTAGGTTCCCTCTAAAGTTCTTATTAGGTAACCACACACATTACTAAGAACAATAGATTACTCAGATTTTGTTAGGGCCATTCAATCATCTAATAAACTATGAACCTGACATTTGACGCTTTATGGCTACATCCACACGACCATATTCTCTTGCCTCATTTTCTTGCCTTCTGCTAGCCGTAACGTGCAACTTTTTTCACAGCTAGCCCAAGGCACGATCGTTTTCAATGGAAAATACAGTCATGCATTTGATTCACCGTATTTCCGAACCATAATTTGGCCTGTTTTATACTTGGGTAGATTTGTGTTGTTGTTTGGAGAGGGAAAGGGTGAAAAGCGCTCACTCCCTCTCCCTTCTCCACCCGGCCCTGTGCTACACCCGAGTTCTGACCCCAGTGAATACACGGCTGTGTGCATGTAGCCTAAGACTATCAATTGAGAATCGAGCATGATCCAACATTGACTGATTTTGGGCGATCCATGGTGGATCCCACATGATTTGAAGGTAGCGTGCCCGATCAATCCTGGTTACTCTAAAAGGTGCTCCTTGAAGTCAGTGGGGCAGATTTATTTACCCGGTCCTGTCGCGATCCCGTGGTGCGTTGTCCGACGAGGATTCGGGTCTGATTCACTAAGATCGTGTGCCCGAGTTCCTGCAGGTGTCACCGCTGCGTCGAGCTCAGCCGGAGTTCACCTTATTCTTCCTGATGCATGAGAGTGCTTGATCTTGCGACACAATTAGTTTTTTACATTCCGCGTCTTTTCCGAATCCGTCGGGTTGTCCGATGGCCACGTCCCCTGATTTCTGTCACATGCATGCCGACACCGATGCACCACATTCCGATTGCGTGCACCAAAAACCCGGGGAAACCCGTAGAAAGTGCAGTATTCAGACCCTTAGTAAATGAGCCCCAGTGTGTACAGAGTCTGTAACCATACATGTGGTATTTCGGAAGAGTCTCTTAAATTATTGTTTGTTTGTTTTTTTCAGAACTGAAATATAACAACGAATTGGAAACATGAACAGTAGGATCCCACCAAGATCCATGTCACTAACAACTAAAAAAGAACTTTAAACTTTCCGCGGTTTTCCGTTCCTCCTCTTTCTGAAGATTCTTTTCTTTACAATCCCCTTTCCAGTATTTCCGAAATTTCAAAGCAATGTTTTTGTGACAGCACAGGAGATAAATCCCATCATCTGATGACTGTGTGTAACCCTGGACATCACCTCAGGTAACAAAGCTGCATAAATATTAACATTTTATGTGGATTTATTACTATATACTCTACTTTTTATACTGTGATCATACATGGAAGCCTGATGAGAAGAAGGAAGCCTTTGGGATGACATCATGAAGCATCTCTAAATGGAAAGAGGCCCCAACATGAATCAATCCTGAGAAAGTAAATCCGCCATGATCCCTTTCTTGATGAGGCATTTCTAATGCACGAGACTTGTACTTTCTTCATGAAAACCCAAAACATAGAGGCAAAAAATGGTTCTTCCACCTCCAGACAAGCGTCATGTGTGTCTTACAACAATCGTCATCATGACCAGCATGGCCTTCATGGATGCATATCTGGTGGAGCAAAACCAAGGCCCCAGAAAGATTGGGGTCTGCATCATCGTGCTGGTCGGAGACATCTGCTTCTTGATTGTTCTGCGCTATGTGGCCGTCTGGGTCGGAGCGGAAGTAAAAACAGCCAAGAGAGGATATGCAATGATTTTGTGGTTTCTGTACATATTTGTTTTGGAAATTAAATTATATTTTATATTTCAGAATTACAAGGCGGATAAGAAAAACGTAGATACGGTGGCGCGAAAAGCACTGACGTTACTCCTATCCATTTCTGTCCCAGGGCTTTACTTGGTTCTGGTGTCACTAGACAGCATGGAGTATGTGAGGACATTCAGGAAAAAGGAGGATTTGAGGGGTCGTCTCTTTTGGGTGGCCCTCGACTTACTTGACATTTTGGATATCCAGGCTAATTTGTGGGAGCCGCATAAAACAGGACTTCCTATATGGGCGGAGGGACTCATGTTTTTTTACTGTTACATCTTACTTTTGATTTTACCTTGTGTCTCTTTGAGTGAAATAAGCATGCAGGGGGAGCACATTGCTCCTCAGAAGATGATGCTTTACCCCGTCCTCAGCCTGGTGACCATCAACATTGTCACCATTTTTATCCGAGTGGTCAACATGATTTTATTTCAGGACAGCAGAGTCTCCACCATCTTCATCGGCAAGAATATTATTGCAATATCCACCAAGGTCTGCACTTTCTTGGAATACAGGAAGCAAGTGAAGGAATTTCCGCAGAATACGATTGCATTAGAACTACAGCAGAATTCAATTTCACATAATCAGACAATTCACAATACACAAGGAGTCAACCACGAGCAGTCTCCTTCCAGGGAAATCATGGATACATGACAGCTTTGCCATTCAATGATTTGTTTTTTTTTTATGGACCTGAATCGTAAAATGGAATATATGGAAATATTGGTGGCTAATAAAAGTGATGGGCAAATTACTACTTCACTATGTCATCTGTCAAAAGTCACCCTATAAGAACATTTTCGGGGGAAAAACAGGAATTGCTATGTCTCTTATGGCCTGAAATGTGTTTTGTGTGTACAGATAATACACAAGTGTGTGATATCCTCAGATTGCACTAGTGATACGTGAATAAATACTCACATATACCCATTGTACTGTATTATAAGAAGAATTTGCCCATCTCTGTTTAACAGATTGTTTTCAAATTTTAAAAAAATGGTATCCAAGGCACAAAAATATTTTAATAAAACTTATGTCCCTTGATCTCTTTAACCCAGGTATGGTCCATCTTATATAGTGATATATGGCTAGAGGTTACGTATAGCACAAGGATGCACCGTATTGTATGGTCTGACTCATACAATCCCTAACCTAAAAGATTAAGGGTGTAGTAAAAGTGTAACTACTTCCAGCACCTCCTAAGAAAATAGGGGTCCCCTGAAGGAACACATGGCTCTCTTCATTATATCTACATCAGTTTCTGAAACTACTTCTATTAACTATGATCACTGTCACAACCAGGGTCAAAGGACAGAAGTGAAAGAACAGACCCACAAAGCTACATAAATACTAGATAAAAGCTATATAAATACATTTTTCATAAACCTGCTGCTACTAAAACAATTAACATAGCTATAACACAAGTCTCCAGGGCCCATAACTAACACTATTTGTTTGCATGGTCAAACCTGCCCATAGACTTCCTATAATGACAATCCTATGGCACGGGTGCCAAAGGTGGCACTCGGAGTCCTCTCTGTGGCACCCAGGCTGTCACCCAGCAGAGAGTTTACCAGACACCAATGCCATCTCCTGCAGTACAAGGACAACCAGGACGTGCCGTGGTCAGTGTTATTTTGATGTGACAAATTTCTGAGTGCCTGGGACTACAGGAAAATGTATGGACAGGGCTGGATTATCATTGGAGCTTCTGCTTTGGGCCCCACAAATCTTCCTGTTCAAGGGACCCTGAAGCTCCAATTATAATATGAATTTCACTTCCGTCTTTCTATTGTATTGGTGTCCTCAGGATCAGTAAGTTACTGCCTAAATTATCATGTTGGCACTTTGTAATAAATGTTTTTTTTTCGTTGTAGTTTGGGCACCCGGTCTCTAAAAGGTTCACCATCACTGACTTAAAATATAAAAATGAAACATTATCTATTTATGCAATGAAAAGCCTTTTTAACATTGAACTTTATTAAAGTTAATGTTTATAGGGGTCGTTCAGAGCTCATTATATTCATAGATAGGGCTCTAAATTTCACAGCATCTTTATACAAAGACTACATTAAAGGAAATTACAACTAAAGGATCCAAGAGTTACAGAGAAACTGATGGGACTAATATCCAGGCCCTGCAATGATCAGCTAATATTAGCAAATACAGTATGTGACCTGAGGGCGGTCTGTGTCTGGCTCCATGCACCATGTAGAAATCAATGATCGGTGCAGTGCCCTGGTGTCAGGCACTCTCTAATCTCCAATTAAAGGGGTTTTCCCACAAGCAAGTTAGGGTTTATCTACAAGATAGGGCCTAACTTGCTGATAGGTGGGGGTCTCAGTGATGAGGCCCCCACCGATCATGAGAACAAAGGGTCCGTTGGGATCCTAGGCAGTGTTGGCCTGGCCCACCGGAGTACCAGGGGATCCTCCGGTGGGCCCAGGCTCTAAACCAGTACTGGATCCCAAAGGTACAGCAGAATACCACCTAATTTGGAGTCTGTTTTCTAGAAGCTGATAGATGATGGGCCCCCAGTGTAACTAGAAGCTGATGGGCACCAGTTCAAAGTCTGTGCCAGGCCCCCGACTATAATGTATGGTTTATAGTAATAGTCTTCTCATATGGGAAAGTGACACCATAAGGGCCCCCTAAACCTCTTGGGACCAGGTGCAACCGCAACCTCTGTACCCCCTCAAGTTGCGCCCCTGGCCCCCAGCATGGTTGATCTGGTAGGCCCCAGTTCGACACTGGTCCTAGATACCTCCGTCCGACCCTTCGTCGCTTTCCCACAGTAATGAGAGTATTTGGAGCGGACGGAAATTGTCGAACGCAGCGCTCACTGATCTCCGTCAGCTCCATAGAGATTAATGGAGCAGAAAAGTCATGCACGCCCGTCCGCTCCACTCATCTCCGTGAGCGACCAGGGATTTGACGGAGGTACCTGAGACATCATCAGACCCCTTGTGATCTGTAGGGGTCTCATCACTGGGATGTGGATAGGGCATAACTTGCTTGGTGAGAACACCCCTTTAATGCCCATTTTGAATAGGATAGGTCAGTAATTGTAAATTTTGGATAACACCTTCGTAGGGAATCTGGATGGGCAATTCGGGACAGCAAATCACTCAAAGGTTCCCATAGATGTACCCACAGATCAGTCATAGAACACCAATTTCTGGCGCTTACAGCATCTGTGTCAGTGAAGTTGCTGAATGACTTGATGAACATTTTGGGATTATTATTAAGGTAGTAAAGGCACATGGGAAACTTATGGACAACTTCTTTAATGAACACTTGGTCTGCACATGAGCAGGTAAGTTAAAGAGGTAAAGATGTGCAAAACTAATTGTGGAGCAAACATGAAAGTCTTGACCAGAATAACTATTTTTGCTTTGCTTGAGGTCATGAATCCCAGAACCTTTTACCCCATTGATTGATGCCTAAAAATCATCTGATGTGTACATGAGGCAGCAGGGAGCTCACAGGTAAGTCACCGCAACATCCCACTTCTTCTAGAGGTACAAAGGCCCAAAAACACACAGTAGAACGCAAAAGTTTCAGGCAGGTGTGGAAGAATAATGCAAAGTAATAATAGAAGTGTAAATGTATTCTGCCGAAAGACAATGAACCCAATACAGTGGGGCATTAACAATATCTTCAGCGTAAGGAAGAACGAGTCCTGGAGGCGATTATATGGCCCCAACAAAGCTCTGATTTGACCACCAAGAATTGGAGCAAGGCTTCATCCAAAAAAACAATCTATGCTCAATTTTACAAGATGTCTGGGACAACCTGCCTACCGAGCTCCTTCAAAAATTGTGAAGTATTGATGCTACTTTGCAGGAAAAGTGTGGACAAACCAAATATCAACTTAATTTACGTCCCCAATAGTTCCTTCCATTTTCTTTTTATACACCGGATTGTAACAAACACTTCTATTATTGAATTGATTCTTAATTTGCAGCGGATATATTTCACGCCTGGCTAAAACTTCGGCACAGAACTCTGTATTGAGAGATTTAAAAATGTAAAAGTGTTAACATGTCATTCTGATAATCTTGTAGTGGCTAAGAATTTTTCTACTTTTTAGCTCAATTTGTAAATAATGTGAATAATTTTTTCTCTTTTTGATGTTATAGTTCAGCTTTTAGAAAGTGTATGATACAAATTCAATAGAGACGGCAATGGACTAATAATATACATATATACTATATTTTGTACCGATTCTTTTGGAACTATTATTTTGATTCTAGTAATTTACTTATAGAAATAAGATCCCAAAAAGTCAAGACACAAATTATCAGCTGTGAAACTGATTATTTTAGGCGTGGTTAGTATCGATCCTTATAAGACAATCAGTAAGAAAGTCAATGCCTTTTAAAAGTAGTCTACATTCTTCTAACACATATACCACTTAGCCAAAACTGAGAAATGAAATCAGGGGTGTAACTAGAGACTCACAGGCCCAGTGTCCCCACACAAATTTTGTCTGGCAGATTGCAGTCATAAATCTCAGTGCACAGAGTAAGGTTGAAGGATTTACAATGCTTAGATTGCAATTTGTCAAAGGAGATCAAAGTTCTGTACAGGAGCATAGGGGACCCCTGGCTTATATGCAGGGTCATTACTGTGACCTTTATAGTTACACCATTTATCACCACCAATGTGAAAAAATTAATTAAAAATTAAAAAATGGGTTACAAAGATCTGTTTTTCTGCCTCTATTCCTGCAGGGTATCAGTTGCTTAGTTGTTGCATAGTCATTGCTATCAAACTAGACAAGTCTTCTAAACTTCAAGAGATCTATCATAAGTCTGGTTGAGTGTAACTTTACCCCTCCATTATGTGACCTAAGTTTATACCAGTAGAATAAGCCACGATTGTGTTACAATAGCATCATTTTTTATGCAGCTTAGACTGTAGCCCCTTTGTTCAATGTCATGTACATCTAAAACTTTGATACATATGTTAGTTTGGGGCACAAATTACAACAGATTTTTGTAATGTCTGATCACAGAAAAAAAGAGATGATAAAATATATCCATATTATCTCTCATGTTAAAGGAAACCAACCATCAAAATCAATCATGAATGGCCACACATACTCATAGACCCATGCACTGTGACTGTGGTAATATTCTTATATTTGCTATCTTTTTCCTCCTTCAACTTTTAAAATTATGATAATGAGTCTGAAGGGCTCTGGAGGTGTTATAGAGCCCCTCCATGCTGTAGATTCAGATGCTGTTACACTGTGTACTGTATAAGCACTTCCACTCTCCCACTGTGTTACAGCAGGCAGGAGGAGTAGGAGACATGTTCCTGAGCAGTGTAACAGCCTGTGAAGCAAGAGCACAGATGGGCTCTGGTAAAAGCCTCTCAGAGCCCTTCTTACTCATTAGCATATTTTTTTTTTAAATGGTAAAAGTTGATCTTAGCAGGGAGGAGGCCATGGGTAACAAAAAAAGAAGACCACGGTCAATGTGCCTGGATCTGTGAGTACGTGTCCATGGTTTATCATGATGGTAGTTTTCTTTTAATGTCAGACATTTATCCCCTTTCCAAAATGTCATCAGTGAAAAAAACCTCTATAAAGGAAATCAACCATCAAAATCCATCATGATAAACCAGGGACATTACTCATAGATCCAGGCACCGGGACTGTGGTAAACTACTTATATGTGTTATCCGTGGCCTCCTTCCTTCTAAAATCAACTTTTGAAATTATGGTAATGAGACAGAAGTGCTCTGAGGGGTTGTTATCAGAGCCCCTCTGTGCTGTAGCTTCACAGGCTGTTACACTGTCATGGTCCCTAGATGTGGGGAAAATCAGTGTCAATGTGAATGTATTCAATGTCAATTCACAAAGTATTCCTGGCCCTCAGAGCTCAGCATGGCCATAGGGAAGTTATAGGGATACTATAGAAGTGCGTGGGCCCTTACTGTGACACGAAATCCATCACGTTTTATACAAAATAAAATACATATGTTTGAAGCTTTTTCACACTACGGAGGAAAGAGAAGTACAGCGAGTCCCCGTGGCTCTGCCATGTGCATGAAGCCTAAGGCTGTAATTCCATGTGGTGTCCAGATGTTACACTGCAGCAGGAGGAGGTTATACAATCCTATTCCCCCAGTAATATACAAGCAATTCTAGAATTCTGCATTTTGTAAAATAAATCCTGGTTATTGTGTTTTTACAATTTTAGTAGTGGTCCGGCTTCACTCCAGCTCCATTCTCCATGCAGTGGTCAGGCCAGGTTACTGCAGATAAGTGACCGTTCATGTCATATACTTGTTTTTAAAGGGGTTTTCCCACAAAGGAAAGTTGCTGATCGGTAAGGGTCTCAGTGCTGAGACCCCCAAAGATTTAGAAAATGAGGGGTCCGTCAGACCCCTCGTCGCTCCGTCAGAGTAATGGAGAAGACGGCCACGCATGACCGTTCTGCTCCATTAATATCTATGGAGCTGACGGAGATTGGTGAACGTGGAGCTCGGCAATTTCCATCAGATTCATAAATATTAATGAAGCAGAACGGTCATGACGGAGTGACGAGGGGTCTGACGGACCCCTTGTTTCGCAATCTGTGGGGGTCTCGGCACTGAGACCCTCTCTGATCAGCAAATTAGGCCCTATCCCGTGGATAGGGCTCAACTTTCCTTTCTGGGAAAACCCTTTTAGACTTGTAATGGGGGCAACTGTGCATTCCGAATTATTACGACAAAGGGCCCAGATGGGTATATGAAGAAGGCTCTCTCCATACTGTACATCCTAGGTACAGTATTTGCTGCATAGGACTACACCTGGACAGTGCTGAAACTTCTCACAGGTATTAACCCTATAAATTGGCACAGCTCAGAGTCTATGTTATACTCCAGATCTGTAACACATACAGGGCACCAAAACTACAGTATTTGGTATCAGACCCCCTAGGGTTAAAGTACCTTAAGGGGCCTAAAACATAGTAGTAGATAAAAAAATGTAAAAAGTTCAAATCTCCCACTTCCCCCATTTTGGAAATAAAAAGAAAAAAGAAACTTATAAACATGTTAGGTATGGGCGGAGTCCCAATAGTCCCGATCTATCAAAATATAAAAACAATTATAAACCTCATAACAGAAAATAGCACCCAAATGTCCAAAACCACCCTTTTTTTCGCTATTAAAATATAATGAAACCCATATAAATTTAGTATGCCCCACAATTGTACCGACCCAATTTGGAGCGTACTGTGAAAGCTATAAATACAGAGCCCACGAGAAAATGCTGTTTACAAAAAAAATGCACTTCCCAGTACATGGAATGGAATACTGACACTAGCATGTACAATTTGTTACATCGTTAAAAGGAACCTGTCATCAGGAGCCATTTTTCTGGCTCGCCCATGTCCCCATAGAGAATAGTGTGCACATTGCCAAAGTGTTTTTATAATAGTTAGATGAAAGTTTACCTTTCTCTCTGCAGAACAATGTCCCATGGGAGTGGCCAGTGAGAAGCGGTTCCCCCCTCCCTCGGGACACCGCTCCGTTATATGTCTATTTCAATTAGAAGGGCTATGGGCGGGGGTTTTATTTGAAATAGACACACGATGGAGCGGTTTCCTAAGGGAGGGGGGAACTGCTTCTCACTGGCCACTCCCATGGGACACAGCTCTGCAGAGAGAAAGGTGAACTTTAATCCAACTTTTTTTTTTATCGGAAAAAGACATGTTTATTATAAAACACCTTGGCAATGTGCACACTATTCTCTATGTAGATATGGGGGAGCCAGAAAAAGGGCTCCTGATGACAGGTTCCCTTTAGCAAAACTTCATACAGCTTTGTATACAGAAAAATAAAAAAGTTATGAATTTTTGAAGGTGGGGAGTGAAAAATGGGGCGTTAAAGGGTAAAGCCATAATCAGGCAACATAACAGGGCACATTTACTTACCCGTCCTGACGCGTTCCCCGAAAGTTCATTGTCCGACAATAATGCACTGTGCCACGATTCACTTAGATCAGTGATGGCGAACCTTTTAGCGGCCGAGTGCCCAAACTGCAACCCAAAACCCCCCTTATTTATTGCGAGGTGCCAACCAAAAATTAAAGCAGTAACTTATTGCTCCATGTTCAACAACTTTCAATCATATTGGCCTCCTGAGGACAGCAACACAGTAGAAAGATGGAAAATTTTCATCATTTTAGTTTTTTTCCAGTGACCCTCTGTACACAGAGAAAATCATGGGGCCGACAAGAGGTCCTCCAAAGGTAATTTAGCCCTGTCTACTCATTCTCCCTCTTTCTACTGTCGAAAGTAGCAAAGTAAGTATCAAAATATGAATGAAAGCAGCAACTTTTAAGTTGTTTGTAACTGCAGGAAGATTCTTTGAGTCCTGTCTGGTGTGTTGGGGTGATGGCCTGGGTGCCCACAGAAAGAGCTCCGAGTGCCGCATCTGGCACCCGTGCCATAGGTTCGCCACCACTGACTTAGATCATGCACACGATATCCTGCATGTGTCGTTTCCCCGCTCAGGTCCGACCGAGTTCACCTTCTTCTGCCTGATGCCAGTAAAGTTAGTGTCAATCAGCTGGAACTGAAAATCTATAATGGACAAGGACAGTGACCCCTAATCTGAGCCACTAAACCGTTGCCTGCCTGCTTTTTGGGTCCACCCTAAAAAGTGGGCAATACCAGGGTGTTGTTATCTTCCTGCACCAAGATGTAAACATGTAACAAGACAGACAAACAGATAACACAGAGGGCACGTCAACAATCCGAGTCACAGCTAGTTAGCAAGTAAAGTACAGAATTGAATAGAAAGGAGAATAGTCAAGGCCGTAGCCAATATCAAAATGACTAGAATAAAACAGAAAAACAGGAGCACTGAATGGAAGCTAGCAGACAAACTGTTTGACTACAACGAGAAGATGTAGAAGAAGTGCTTGATCTTGCGACACAATTTGAAAGTTATATCCCGCGCTCAGTCCGAATCATCCGGATCGTCCTATGGCCCGCCCCCCAATTTCTGTCGCATGGAACCAGCGCAGCTGCGACACAATCCCCTGTTAAATACCTGTCACAGCGGCGCAAATCCCAAAACCATCGGAAACTCAGACAAAAGTGTGGCCACGGACCCTTAGTAAATAAGCCCAAACATTCGTACGGATAGGTTCGCCAAGCAATCTTGAATTTTCTAGTGCATGTAATTGCTTGCAGCCAGTCAGCAGGTTTTTCAGGTTATCATCCTGGTGATCTGTCAATTTTGCCTTCAACTCCAGCAGATTTACAAAATGAGCCGACCATTAATAACTATTCATGCTGTCACGGGATGTGTATATTTGGTATGTCTGTGTATATAGCGTGTCTATGCTGTATGGGTGTACATGGTACTGTATGTGTGTTTGTATATATGCTGCATGTCTGTATATAGGATATACTGTATACATACTATATGTTCTTGCATTTGATGTGTATACACTGTACATGTCAACGTATAAATGTATATATCAGTGCATAATAGTATGTGCATGATAGTAATGAATCCTTTTGTATCATTGCAACACACATTATTGCAATGATTAAAAAAAACATTGGGGCAGATTTACTTACCCGGCCCATTCGCAATCCAGCGGTGCGTTCTCTGCAGTGGATTCGGGCCTTCCGGCGATTCACTAAGGCAGTTCCTCCGACGTCCACCAGGTGTCGCTGCTCCGCTGAAGTCCGCCGAGGCCCGCCGGAGTTCACGATGCTATACTTGGTGAAGGTAAGTGCGTGTCCCGCGACACTTTTTTTTTTTTTCAATGCGGCGGTTTCTCCAAATCCGTCGGGTTTTCGTATGGCCACGCCCCCTGATTTCTGTCCCATGCGTGCCGGAGCCGATGTGCCACAATCCGATCGCGTGCGCCAAAAACCTGGGGCAATACAGGGAAAATAGGCGCAAATTGGAAATATTCGGGTAACATGTCGGGGAAACGCGAATCGGGCCCTTAGTAAATGACCCCCACTATTCAATTAATATTGTATTAAGAATTTTTAAAATTCCATGATGAAAATGTGAAAATCTTCTTGATTTCATAAAAATGTTTTTATTAGGTTCCCTCTAAAGTTCTTATTAGGTAACCACACACATTACTAAGAACAATAGATTACTCAGATTTTGTTAGGGCCATTCAATCATCTAATAAACTATGAACCTGACATTTGACGCTTTATGGCTACATCCACACGACCATATTCTCTTGCCTCATTTTCTTGCCTTCTGCTAGCCGTAACGTGCAACTTTTTTCACAGCTAGCCCAAGGCACGATCGTTTTCAATGGAAAATACAGTCATGCATTTGATTCACCGTATTTCCGAACCATAATTTGGCCTGTTTTATACTTGGGTAGATTTGTGTTGTTGTTTGGAGAGGGAAAGGGTGAAAAGCGCTCACTCCCTCTCCCTTCTCCACCCGGCCCTGTGCTACACCCGAGTTCTGACCCCAGTGAATACACGGCTGTGTGCATGTAGCCTAAGACTATCAATTGAGAATCGAGCATGATCCAACATTGACTGATTTTGGGCGATCCATGGTGGATCCCACATGATTTGAAGGTAGCGTGCCCGATCAATCCTGGTTACTCTAAAAGGTGCTCCTTGAAGTCAGTGGGGCAGATTTATTTACCCGGTCCTGTCGCGATCCCGTGGTGCGTTGTCCGACGAGGATTCGGGTCTGATTCACTAAGATCGTGTGCCCGAGTTCCTGCAGGTGTCACCGCTGCGTCGAGCTCAGCCGGAGTTCACCTTATTCTTCCTGATGCATGAGAGTGCTTGATCTTGCGACACAATTAGTTTTTTACATTCCGCGTCTTTTCCGAATCCGTCGGGTTGTCCGATGGCCACGTCCCCTGATTTCTGTCACATGCATGCCGACACCGATGCACCACATTCCGATTGCGTGCACCAAAAACCCGGGGAAACCCGTAGAAAGTGCAGTATTCAGACCCTTAGTAAATGAGCCCCAGTGTGTACAGAGTCTGTAACCATACATGTGGTATTTCGGAAGAGTCTCTTAAATTATTGTTTGTTTGTTTTTTTCAGAACTGAAATATAACAACGAATTGGAAACATGAACAGTAGGATCCCACCAAGATCCATGTCACTAACAACTAAAAAAGAACTTTAAACTTTCCGCGGTTTTCCGTTCCTCCTCTTTCTGAAGATTCTTTTCTTTACAATCCCCTTTCCAGTATTTCCGAAATTTCAAAGCAATGTTTTTGTGACAGCACAGGAGATAAATCCCATCATCTGATGACTGTGTGTAACCCTGGACATCACCTCAGGTAACAAAGCTGCATAAATATTAACATTTTATGTGGATTTATTACTATATACTCTACTTTTTATACTGTGATCATACATGGAAGCCTGATGAGAAGAAGGAAGCCTTTGGGATGACATCATGAAGCATCTCTAAATGGAAAGAGGCCCCAACATGAATCAATCCTGAGAAAGTAAATCCGCCATGATCCCTTTCTTGATGAGGCATTTCTAATGCACGAGACTTGTACTTTCTTCATGAAAACCCAAAACATAGAGGCAAAAAATGGTTCTTCCACCTCCAGACAAGCGTCATGTGTGTCTTACAACAATCGTCATCATGACCAGCATGGCCTTCATGGATGCATATCTGGTGGAGCAAAACCAAGGCCCCAGAAAGATTGGGGTCTGCATCATCGTGCTGGTCGGAGACATCTGCTTCTTGATTGTTCTGCGCTATGTGGCCGTCTGGGTCGGAGCGGAAGTAAAAACAGCCAAGAGAGGATATGCAATGATTTTGTGGTTTCTGTACATATTTGTTTTGGAAATTAAATTATATTTTATATTTCAGAATTACAAGGCGGATAAGAAAAACGTAGATACGGTGGCGCGAAAAGCACTGACGTTACTCCTATCCATTTCTGTCCCAGGGCTTTACTTGGTTCTGGTGTCACTAGACAGCATGGAGTATGTGAGGACATTCAGGAAAAAGGAGGATTTGAGGGGTCGTCTCTTTTGGGTGGCCCTCGACTTACTTGACATTTTGGATATCCAGGCTAATTTGTGGGAGCCGCATAAAACAGGACTTCCTATATGGGCGGAGGGACTCATGTTTTTTTACTGTTACATCTTACTTTTGATTTTACCTTGTGTCTCTTTGAGTGAAATAAGCATGCAGGGGGAGCACATTGCTCCTCAGAAGATGATGCTTTACCCCGTCCTCAGCCTGGTGACCATCAACATTGTCACCATTTTTATCCGAGTGGTCAACATGATTTTATTTCAGGACAGCAGAGTCTCCACCATCTTCATCGGCAAGAATATTATTGCAATATCCACCAAGGTCTGCACTTTCTTGGAATACAGGAAGCAAGTGAAGGAATTTCCGCAGAATACGATTGCATTAGAACTACAGCAGAATTCAATTTCACATAATCAGACAATTCACAATACACAAGGAGTCAACCACGAGCAGTCTCCTTCCAGGGAAATCATGGATACATGACAGCTTTGCCATTCAATGATTTGTTTTTTTTTTATGGACCTGAATCGTAAAATGGAATATATGGAAATATTGGTGGCTAATAAAAGTGATGGGCAAATTACTACTTCACTATGTCATCTGTCAAAAGTCACCCTATAAGAACATTTTCGGGGGAAAAACAGGAATTGCTATGTCTCTTATGGCCTGAAATGTGTTTTGTGTGTACAGATAATACACAAGTGTGTGATATCCTCAGATTGCACTAGTGATACGTGAATAAATACTCACATATACCCATTGTACTGTATTATAAGAAGAATTTGCCCATCTCTGTTTAACAGATTGTTTTCAAATTTTAAAAAAATGGTATCCAAGGCACAAAAATATTTTAATAAAACTTATGTCCCTTGATCTCTTTAACCCAGGTATGGTCCATCTTATATAGTGATATATGGCTAGAGGTTACGTATAGCACAAGGATGCACCGTATTGTATGGTCTGACTCATACAATCCCTAACCTAAAAGATTAAGGGTGTAGTAAAAGTGTAACTACTTCCAGCACCTCCTAAGAAAATAGGGGTCCCCTGAAGGAACACATGGCTCTCTTCATTATATCTACATCAGTTTCTGAAACTACTTCTATTAACTATGATCACTGTCACAACCAGGGTCAAAGGACAGAAGTGAAAGAACAGACCCACAAAGCTACATAAATACTAGATAAAAGCTATATAAATACATTTTTCATAAACCTGCTGCTACTAAAACAATTAACATAGCTATAACACAAGTCTCCAGGGCCCATAACTAACACTATTTGTTTGCATGGTCAAACCTGCCCATAGACTTCCTATAATGACAATCCTATGGCACGGGTGCCAAAGGTGGCACTCGGAGTCCTCTCTGTGGCACCCAGGCTGTCACCCAGCAGAGAGTTTACCAGACACCAATGCCATCTCCTGCAGTACAAGGACAACCAGGACGTGCCGTGGTCAGTGTTATTTTGATGTGACAAATTTCTGAGTGCCTGGGACTACAGGAAAATGTATGGACAGGGCTGGATTATCATTGGAGCTTCTGCTTTGGGCCCCACAAATCTTCCTGTTCAAGGGACCCTGAAGCTCCAATTATAATATGAATTTCACTTCCGTCTTTCTATTGTATTGGTGTCCTCAGGATCAGTAAGTTACTGCCTAAATTATCATGTTGGCACTTTGTAATAAATGTTTTTTTTTCGTTGTAGTTTGGGCACCCGGTCTCTAAAAGGTTCACCATCACTGACTTAAAATATAAAAATGAAACATTATCTATTTATGCAATGAAAAGCCTTTTTAACATTGAACTTTATTAAAGTTAATGTTTATAGGGGTCGTTCAGAGCTCATTATATTCATAGATAGGGCTCTAAATTTCACAGCATCTTTATACAAAGACTACATTAAAGGAAATTACAACTAAAGGATCCAAGAGTTACAGAGAAACTGATGGGACTAATATCCAGGCCCTGCAATGATCAGCTAATATTAGCAAATACAGTATGTGACCTGAGGGCGGTCTGTGTCTGGCTCCATGCACCATGTAGAAATCAATGATCGGTGCAGTGCCCTGGTGTCAGGCACTCTCTAATCTCCAATTAAAGGGGTTTTCCCACAAGCAAGTTAGGGTTTATCTACAAGATAGGGCCTAACTTGCTGATAGGTGGGGGTCTCAGTGATGAGGCCCCCACCGATCATGAGAACAAAGGGTCCGTTGGGATCCTAGGCAGTGTTGGCCTGGCCCACCGGAGTACCAGGGGATCCTCCGGTGGGCCCAGGCTCTAAACCAGTACTGGATCCCAAAGGTACAGCAGAATACCACCTAATTTGGAGTCTGTTTTCTAGAAGCTGATAGATGATGGGCCCCCAGTGTAACTAGAAGCTGATGGGCACCAGTTCAAAGTCTGTGCCAGGCCCCCGACTATAATGTATGGTTTATAGTAATAGTCTTCTCATATGGGAAAGTGACACCATAAGGGCCCCCTAAACCTCTTGGGACCAGGTGCAACCGCAACCTCTGTACCCCCTCAAGTTGCGCCCCTGGCCCCCAGCATGGTTGATCTGGTAGGCCCCAGTTCGACACTGGTCCTAGATACCTCCGTCCGACCCTTCGTCGCTTTCCCACAGTAATGAGAGTATTTGGAGCGGACGGAAATTGTCGAACGCAGCGCTCACTGATCTCCGTCAGCTCCATAGAGATTAATGGAGCAGAAAAGTCATGCACGCCCGTCCGCTCCACTCATCTCCGTGAGCGACCAGGGATTTGACGGAGGTACCTGAGACATCATCAGACCCCTTGTGATCTGTAGGGGTCTCATCACTGGGATGTGGATAGGGCATAACTTGCTTGGTGAGAACACCCCTTTAATGCCCATTTTGAATAGGATAGGTCAGTAATTGTAAATTTTGGATAACACCTTCGTAGGGAATCTGGATGGGCAATTCGGGACAGCAAATCACTCAAAGGTTCCCATAGATGTACCCACAGATCAGTCATAGAACACCAATTTCTGGCGCTTACAGCATCTGTGTCAGTGAAGTTGCTGAATGACTTGATGAACATTTTGGGATTATTATTAAGGTAGTAAAGGCACATGGGAAACTTATGGACAACTTCTTTAATGAACACTTGGTCTGCACATGAGCAGGTAAGTTAAAGAGGTAAAGATGTGCAAAACTAATTGTGGAGCAAACATGAAAGTCTTGACCAGAATAACTATTTTTGCTTTGCTTGAGGTCATGAATCCCAGAACCTTTTACCCCATTGATTGATGCCTAAAAATCATCTGATGTGTACATGAGGCAGCAGGGAGCTCACAGGTAAGTCACCGCAACATCCCACTTCTTCTAGAGGTACAAAGGCCCAAAAACACACAGTAGAACGCAAAAGTTTCAGGCAGGTGTGGAAGAATAATGCAAAGTAATAATAGAAGTGTAAATGTATTCTGCCGAAAGACAATGAACCCAATACAGTGGGGCATTAACAATATCTTCAGCGTAAGGAAGAACGAGTCCTGGAGGCGATTATATGGCCCCAACAAAGCTCTGATTTGACCACCAAGAATTGGAGCAAGGCTTCATCCAAAAAAACAATCTATGCTCAATTTTACAAGATGTCTGGGACAACCTGCCTACCGAGCTCCTTCAAAAATTGTGAAGTATTGATGCTACTTTGCAGGAAAAGTGTGGACAAACCAAATATCAACTTAATTTACGTCCCCAATAGTTCCTTCCATTTTCTTTTTATACACCGGATTGTAACAAACACTTCTATTATTGAATTGATTCTTAATTTGCAGCGGATATATTTCACGCCTGGCTAAAACTTCGGCACAGAACTCTGTATTGAGAGATTTAAAAATGTAAAAGTGTTAACATGTCATTCTGATAATCTTGTAGTGGCTAAGAATTTTTCTACTTTTTAGCTCAATTTGTAAATAATGTGAATAATTTTTTCTCTTTTTGATGTTATAGTTCAGCTTTTAGAAAGTGTATGATACAAATTCAATAGAGACGGCAATGGACTAATAATATACATATATACTATATTTTGTACCGATTCTTTTGGAACTATTATTTTGATTCTAGTAATTTACTTATAGAAATAAGATCCCAAAAAGTCAAGACACAAATTATCAGCTGTGAAACTGATTATTTTAGGCGTGGTTAGTATCGATCCTTATAAGACAATCAGTAAGAAAGTCAATGCCTTTTAAAAGTAGTCTACATTCTTCTAACACATATACCACTTAGCCAAAACTGAGAAATGAAATCAGGGGTGTAACTAGAGACTCACAGGCCCAGTGTCCCCACACAAATTTTGTCTGGCAGATTGCAGTCATAAATCTCAGTGCACAGAGTAAGGTTGAAGGATTTACAATGCTTAGATTGCAATTTGTCAAAGGAGATCAAAGTTCTGTACAGGAGCATAGGGGACCCCTGGCTTATATGCAGGGTCATTACTGTGACCTTTATAGTTACACCATTTATCACCACCAATGTGAAAAAATTAATTAAAAATTAAAAAATGGGTTACAAAGATCTGTTTTTCTGCCTCTATTCCTGCAGGGTATCAGTTGCTTAGTTGTTGCATAGTCATTGCTATCAAACTAGACAAGTCTTCTAAACTTCAAGAGATCTATCATAAGTCTGGTTGAGTGTAACTTTACCCCTCCATTATGTGACCTAAGTTTATACCAGTAGAATAAGCCACGATTGTGTTACAATAGCATCATTTTTTATGCAGCTTAGACTGTAGCCCCTTTGTTCAATGTCATGTACATCTAAAACTTTGATACATATGTTAGTTTGGGGCACAAATTACAACAGATTTTTGTAATGTCTGATCACAGAAAAAAAGAGATGATAAAATATATCCATATTATCTCTCATGTTAAAGGAAACCAACCATCAAAATCAATCATGAATGGCCACACATACTCATAGACCCATGCACTGTGACTGTGGTAATATTCTTATATTTGCTATCTTTTTCCTCCTTCAACTTTTAAAATTATGATAATGAGTCTGAAGGGCTCTGGAGGTGTTATAGAGCCCCTCCATGCTGTAGATTCAGATGCTGTTACACTGTGTACTGTATAAGCACTTCCACTCTCCCACTGTGTTACAGCAGGCAGGAGGAGTAGGAGACATGTTCCTGAGCAGTGTAACAGCCTGTGAAGCAAGAGCACAGATGGGCTCTGGTAAAAGCCTCTCAGAGCCCTTCTTACTCATTAGCATATTTTTTTTTTAAATGGTAAAAGTTGATCTTAGCAGGGAGGAGGCCATGGGTAACAAAAAAAGAAGACCACGGTCAATGTGCCTGGATCTGTGAGTACGTGTCCATGGTTTATCATGATGGTAGTTTTCTTTTAATGTCAGACATTTATCCCCTTTCCAAAATGTCATCAGTGAAAAAAACCTCTATAAAGGAAATCAACCATCAAAATCCATCATGATAAACCAGGGACATTACTCATAGATCCAGGCACCGGGACTGTGGTAAACTACTTATATGTGTTATCCGTGGCCTCCTTCCTTCTAAAATCAACTTTTGAAATTATGGTAATGAGACAGAAGTGCTCTGAGGGGTTGTTATCAGAGCCCCTCTGTGCTGTAGCTTCACAGGCTGTTACACTGTCATGGTCCCTAGATGTGGGGAAAATCAGTGTCAATGTGAATGTATTCAATGTCAATTCACAAAGTATTCCTGGCCCTCAGAGCTCAGCATGGCCATAGGGAAGTTATAGGGATACTATAGAAGTGCGTGGGCCCTTACTGTGACACGAAATCCATCACGTTTTATACAAAATAAAATACATATGTTTGAAGCTTTTTCACACTACGGAGGAAAGAGAAGTACAGCGAGTCCCCGTGGCTCTGCCATGTGCATGAAGCCTAAGGCTGTAATTCCATGTGGTGTCCAGATGTTACACTGCAGCAGGAGGAGGTTATACAATCCTATTCCCCCAGTAATATACAAGCAATTCTAGAATTCTGCATTTTGTAAAATAAATCCTGGTTATTGTGTTTTTACAATTTTAGTAGTGGTCCGGCTTCACTCCAGCTCCATTCTCCATGCAGTGGTCAGGCCAGGTTACTGCAGATAAGTGACCGTTCATGTCATATACTTGTTTTTAAAGGGGTTTTCCCACAAAGGAAAGTTGCTGATCGGTAAGGGTCTCAGTGCTGAGACCCCCAAAGATTTAGAAAATGAGGGGTCCGTCAGACCCCTCGTCGCTCCGTCAGAGTAATGGAGAAGACGGCCACGCATGACCGTTCTGCTCCATTAATATCTATGGAGCTGACGGAGATTGGTGAACGTGGAGCTCGGCAATTTCCATCAGATTCATAAATATTAATGAAGCAGAACGGTCATGACGGAGTGACGAGGGGTCTGACGGACCCCTTGTTTCGCAATCTGTGGGGGTCTCGGCACTGAGACCCTCTCTGATCAGCAAATTAGGCCCTATCCCGTGGATAGGGCTCAACTTTCCTTTCTGGGAAAACCCTTTTAGACTTGTAATGGGGGCAACTGTGCATTCCGAATTATTACGACAAAGGGCCCAGATGGGTATATGAAGAAGGCTCTCTCCATACTGTACATCCTAGGTACAGTATTTGCTGCATAGGACTACACCTGGACAGTGCTGAAACTTCTCACAGGTATTAACCCTATAAATTGGCACAGCTCAGAGTCTATGTTATACTCCAGATCTGTAACACATACAGGGCACCAAAACTACAGTATTTGGTATCAGACCCCCTAGGGTTAAAGTACCTTAAGGGGCCTAAAACATAGTAGTAGATAAAAAAATGTAAAAAGTTCAAATCTCCCACTTCCCCCATTTTGGAAATAAAAAGAAAAAAGAAACTTATAAACATGTTAGGTATGGGCGGAGTCCCAATAGTCCCGATCTATCAAAATATAAAAACAATTATAAACCTCATAACAGAAAATAGCACCCAAATGTCCAAAACCACCCTTTTTTTCGCTATTAAAATATAATGAAACCCATATAAATTTAGTATGCCCCACAATTGTACCGACCCAATTTGGAGCGTACTGTGAAAGCTATAAATACAGAGCCCACGAGAAAATGCTGTTTACAAAAAAAATGCACTTCCCAGTACATGGAATGGAATACTGACACTAGCATGTACAATTTGTTACATCGTTAAAAGGAACCTGTCATCAGGAGCCATTTTTCTGGCTCGCCCATGTCCCCATAGAGAATAGTGTGCACATTGCCAAAGTGTTTTTATAATAGTTAGATGAAAGTTTACCTTTCTCTCTGCAGAACAATGTCCCATGGGAGTGGCCAGTGAGAAGCGGTTCCCCCCTCCCTCGGGACACCGCTCCGTTATATGTCTATTTCAATTAGAAGGGCTATGGGCGGGGGTTTTATTTGAAATAGACACACGATGGAGCGGTTTCCTAAGGGAGGGGGGAACTGCTTCTCACTGGCCACTCCCATGGGACACAGCTCTGCAGAGAGAAAGGTGAACTTTAATCCAACTTTTTTTTTTATCGGAAAAAGACATGTTTATTATAAAACACCTTGGC
The DNA here is from genome assembly GCA_019512145.1 of Engystomops pustulosus. Taxonomy (NCBI): domain Eukaryota; kingdom Metazoa; phylum Chordata; class Amphibia; order Anura; family Leptodactylidae; genus Engystomops; species Engystomops pustulosus. Next base: position 204,848 of record WNYA01000206.1, on the reverse strand, counting down.
AATGTGCACACTATTCTCTATGTAGATATGGGGGAGCCAGAAAAAGGGCTCCTGATGACAGGTTCCCTTTAGCAAAACTTCATACAGCTTTGTATACAGAAAAATAAAAAAGTTATGAATTTTTGAAGGTGGGGAGTGAAAAATGGGGCGTTAAAGGGTAAAGCCATAATCAGGCAACATAACAGGGCACATTTACTTACCCGTCCTGACGCGTTCCCCGAAAGTTCATTGTCCGACAATAATGCACTGTGCCACGATTCACTTAGATCAGTGATGGCGAACCTTTTAGCGGCCGAGTGCCCAAACTGCAACCCAAAACCCCCCTTATTTATTGCGAGGTGCCAACCAAAAATTAAAGCAGTAACTTATTGCTCCATGTTCAACAACTTTCAATCATATTGGCCTCCTGAGGACAGCAACACAGTAGAAAGATGGAAAATTTTCATCATTTTAGTTTTTTTCCAGTGACCCTCTGTACACAGAGAAAATCATGGGGCCGACAAGAGGTCCTCCAAAGGTAATTTAGCCCTGTCTACTCATTCTCCCTCTTTCTACTGTCGAAAGTAGCAAAGTAAGTATCAAAATATGAATGAAAGCAGCAACTTTTAAGTTGTTTGTAACTGCAGGAAGATTCTTTGAGTCCTGTCTGGTGTGTTGGGGTGATGGCCTGGGTGCCCACAGAAAGAGCTCCGAGTGCCGCATCTGGCACCCGTGCCATAGGTTCGCCACCACTGACTTAGATCATGCACACGATATCCTGCATGTGTCGTTTCCCCGCTCAGGTCCGACCGAGTTCACCTTCTTCTGCCTGATGCCAGTAAAGTTAGTGTCAATCAGCTGGAACTGAAAATCTATAATGGACAAGGACAGTGACCCCTAATCTGAGCCACTAAACCGTTGCCTGCCTGCTTTTTGGGTCCACCCTAAAAAGTGGGCAATACCAGGGTGTTGTTATCTTCCTGCACCAAGATGTAAACATGTAACAAGACAGACAAACAGATAACACAGAGGGCACGTCAACAATCCGAGTCACAGCTAGTTAGCAAGTAAAGTACAGAATTGAATAGAAAGGAGAATAGTCAAGGCCGTAGCCAATATCAAAATGACTAGAATAAAACAGAAAAACAGGAGCACTGAATGGAAGCTAGCAGACAAACTGTTTGACTACAACGAGAAGATGTAGAAGAAGTGCTTGATCTTGCGACACAATTTGAAAGTTATATCCCGCGCTCAGTCCGAATCATCCGGATCGTCCTATGGCCCGCCCCCCAATTTCTGTCGCATGGAACCAGCGCAGCTGCGACACAATCCCCTGTTAAATACCTGTCACAGCGGCGCAAATCCCAAAACCATCGGAAACTCAGACAAAAGTGTGGCCACGGACCCTTAGTAAATAAGCCCAAACATTCGTACGGATAGGTTCGCCAAGCAATCTTGAATTTTCTAGTGCATGTAATTGCTTGCAGCCAGTCAGCAGGTTTTTCAGGTTATCATCCTGGTGATCTGTCAATTTTGCCTTCAACTCCAGCAGATTTACAAAATGAGCCGACCATTAATAACTATTCATGCTGTCACGGGATGTGTATATTTGGTATGTCTGTGTATATAGCGTGTCTATGCTGTATGGGTGTACATGGTACTGTATGTGTGTTTGTATATATGCTGCATGTCTGTATATAGGATATACTGTATACATACTGTATGTTCTTGCATTTGATGTGTATACACTGTACATGTCGGCGAATAAATGTATATATCAGTGCATAATAGTATGTGCATGATAGCAATGAATCCTTTCGTATCATTGCAACACACATTATTGCAATGATTAAAAAAACATTGGGGCAGATTTACTTACCCGGTCCATTCGCGATCCAGCGGCGCGTTCTCTGCAGTGGATTCGGGTCCGGCGATTCACTAAGGCAGTTCCTCCGACCAGGTGTCGCTGCTGCACTGAAGTCCGCCGAGGCCCGCCGGAGTTCACGATGCTATACTTGGTGAAGGTAAGTGCGTGTCCCGCGTCACTTTTTTTTTTTTTTTAATGCCGCGGTTTCTCCGAATCCGTCGGGTTTTCGTACGGCCATGCCCCCCGATTTCTGTCGCATGCATGCCGGAGCCGATGTGCCACAATCCGATCGCGTGCGCCAAAAACCCGGGGCAATACAGGGAAAATAGGCGCAAATCAGAAATATTCGGGGAAACGCGAATCGGCCCTTAGTAAATGACCCCCACTATTCTATTAATATTGTATTAAGAATTTTTAAAATTCCAAGATGCAAATGTGAAAATCTTCTTGATTACATAAAAATGTTTTTATTAGGTTTCCACTAAAGTTCTTATTAGGTAACCACAAACATTACTAAGAACAATAGATTACTCAGATTTTGTTAGGGCCATTCGATCATCTAATAAACTATGAACCTGACATTTGACACTTTATGGCTACATCCACACGACCATATTTTCTTGCCTCATTTTCTTGCCTTCTGCTAGCCGTAACGTGCAACTTTTTTCACAGCTAGCCCAAGGCACGATCGTTTTCAATGGAAAATACAGTCATGCATTTGATTCACCGTATTTCTGAACCATAATTTGGCCTGTTTCATACTTGGGTAGATTTGTGTTGTTGTTTGGAGAGGGAAAGGGTCAAAAGCGCTCACTCCCTCTCCCTTCTCCACCCGGCCCTGTGCTACACCTGAGTTCTGACCCCAGTGAATACACGGCTGTGTGCATGTAGCCTAAGACTATCAATTGAAGATCGAGCATGATCCATTATTGACTGATTTTGGGCGATCCATGGTGGATCCCACATGATTTGAAGGTGGCGTGCCCGATCAATCCTGGTTACTCTAAAAGGTGCTCCTTGAAGTCAGTGGGGCAGATTTATTTACCCGGTCCTGTCGCGATCCCGTGGTGCGTTGTCCGACGAGGATTCGGGTCTGATTCACTAAGATCGTGTGCCCGAGTTCCTGCAGGTGTCACCGCTGCGTCGAGCTCAGCCGGAGTTCACCTTATTCTTCCTGATGCATGAGAGTGCTTGATCTTGCGACACAATTAGTTTTTTACATTCCGCGTCTTTTCCGAATCCGTCGGGTTGTCCGATGGCCACGTCCCCTGATTTCTGTCACATGCATGCCGACACCGATGCACCACAATCCGATTGCGTGCACCAAAAACCCGGGGAATCCCGTAGAAAGTGCAGCGTTCAAACCCTTAGTAAATGAGCCCCAGTGTGTACAGAGTCTGTAACCATATATGTGGTATTTCGGAAGAGTCTCTTAAATTATTGTTTGTTTGTTTTTTGCAGAACTGAAATATAACAACGAATTGGAAACATGAACAGTAGGATCCCACCAAGATCCATGTCACTAACAACTAAAAAAGAACTTTAAACTTTCCGCGGTTTTCCGTTCCTCCTCTTTCTGAAGATTCTTTTCTTTACAATCCCCTTTCCAGTATTTCCGAAATTTCAAAGCAATGTTTTTGTGACAGCACAGGAGATAAATCACATCATCTGATGACTGTGTGTAACCCTGGACATTACCTCAGGTAACAAAGCTGCATAAATAATAACATTTTATGTGGATTTATTACTATATACTCTACTTTTTATACTGTGATCATACATGGAAGCCTGATGAGAAGAAGGAAGCCTTTGGGATGACATCATGAAGCATCTCTAAATGGAAAGAGGCGCCAACATGCATCAATCCTGAGAAAGTAAATCCGCCATGATCCCTTTCTTGATGAGGCATTTCTGATGCGCGAGACTTGTACTTTCTTCATGAAAACCCAAAACATAGAGGCAAAAAATGGTTCTTCCACCTCCAGACAAGCGTCATGTGTGTCTTACAACAATCGTCATCATGACCAGCATGGCCTTCATGGATGCATATCTGGTGGAGCAAAACCAAGGCCCGAGAAAGATTGGGGTCTGCATCATCGTGCTGGTCGGGGACATCTGCTTCTTGATTGTTCTGCGCTATGTGGCCGTCTGGGTCGGAGCGGAAGTAAAAACAGCGAAGAGAGGATATGCAATGATTTTGTGGTTTCTGTACATATTTGTTTTGGAAATTAAATTATATTTTATATTTCAGAATTACAAGGCGGATAAGAAAAACGTAGATACGGTGGCGCGAAAAGCACTGACGTTACTCCTATCCATTTCTGTCCCAGGGCTTTACTTGGTTCTGGTGTCACTAGACAGCATGGAGTATGTGAGGACATTCAGGAAAAAGGAGGATTTGAGGGGTCGTCTCTTTTGGGTGGCCCTCGACTTACTTGACATTTTGGATATCCAGGCTAATTTGTGGGAGCCGCATAAAACGGGACTTCCTATATGGGCGGAGGGACTCATGTTTTTTTACTGTTACATCTTACTTTTGATTTTACCTTGTGTCTCTTTGAGTGAAATAAGCATGCAGGGGGAGCACATTGCTCCTCAGAAGATGATGCTTTACCCCGTCCTCAGCCTGGTGACCATCAACATTGTCACCATTTTTATCCGAGTGGTCAACATGATTTTATTTCAGGACAGCAGAGTCTCCACCATCTTCATCGGCAAGAATATTATTGCAATATCCTCCAAGGTCTGCACTTTCTTGGAATACAGGAAGCAAGTGAAGGAATTTCCGCAGAATACGATTGCATTAGAACTACAGCAGAATTCAATTTCACATAATCAGACAATTCACAATACACAAGGAGTCAACCACGAGCAGTCTCCTTCCAGGGAAATCATGGATACATGACAGCTTTGCCATTCAATGATTTGTTTTTTTTTTTATGGACCTGAATCGTAAAATGGAATATATGGAAATATCGGTGGCTAATAAAAGTGATGGGCAAATTACTACTTCACTATGTCATCTGTCAAAAGTCACCCTATATGAACATTTTCGGGGGAAAAACAGGAATTGCTATGTCTCTTACGGCCGGAAATGTGTCTTGTGTGTACAGATAATACACAAGTGTGTGATATCCTCAGATTGCACTAGTGATACGTGAATAAATACTCACATATACCCATTGTACTGTATTATAAGAAGAATTTGCCCATCTCTGTTTAACAGATTGTTTTCAAATTTTAAAAAAATGGTATCCAAGGCACAAAAATATTTTAATAAAACTTATGTCCCTTGATCTCTTTAACCCAGGTATGGTCCATCTTATATACTGATATATGGCCAGAGGTTACATATGGTATAGCACAAGGATGCACTGTATTGTATGGTCTGACTCATACAATCCCTAACCTAAAAGATTAAGGGTGTAGTAAAAGTGTAACTACTTCCAGCACCTCCTAAGAAAATAGGGGTACCTTAAGGAACACATGGCTCTCTTCATTATATCTACATCAGTTTCTGAAACTACTTCTATTAACTATGATCACTGTCACAACCAGGGTCAAAGGACAGAAGTGAAAGAACAGACCCACAAAGCTACATAAATACTAGATAAAAGCTATATAAATACATTTTTCATAAACCTGCTGCTACTAAAACAATTAACATAGCTATAACACAAGTCTCCAGGGCCAATAACTAACACTATTTGTTTGCATGGTCAAACCTGCCCATAGACTTCCTATAATGACAATCCTATGGCACGGGTGCCAAAGGTGGCACTCGGAGTCCTCTCTGTGGCACCCAGGCTGTCACCCAGCAGAGAGTTTACCAGACACCAATGCCATCTCCTGCAGTACAATGACAACCAGGACGTGCCGTGTCAGTGTTATTTTGATGTGACAAATTTCTGAGTGCCTGGGACTACAGGAAAATGTATGGACAGGGCTGGATTATCATTGGAGCTTCTGCTCTGGGCCCCACACATCTTCCTGTTCAAGGGACCCTGAAGCTCCAATTATAATATGAATTTCCCTTCCGTCTTTCTATTGTATTGGTGTCCTCAGGATGCTGATACGATTGAAAGCTATAAAAAAAAAGCAGTGATCAGTAAGTTACTGCCTAAATTATCATGTTGGCATTTTGTAATAAATGTTTTTTTTCGTTGTAGTTTGGGCACCCGGTCTCTAAAAGGTTCACCATCACTGACTTAAAATATAAAAATGAAACATTATCTATTTATGCAATGAAAAGCCTTTTTAACATTGAACTTTATTAAAGTTAATGTTTATAGGGGTCGTTCAGAGCTCATTATATTCATAGATAGGGCTCTAAATTTCACAGCATCTTTATACAAAGACTACATTAAAGGAAATTACAACTAAAGGATCCAAGAGTTACAGAGAAACTGATGGGACTAATATCCAGGCCCTGCAATGATCAGCTAATATTAGCAAATACAGTATGTGACCTGAGGGCGGTCTGTGTCTGGCTCCATGCACCATGCAGAAATCAATGATCGGTGCAGTGCCCTGGTGTCGGGCACTCTCTAATCTCCAATTAAAGGGGTTTTCCCACAAGCAAGTTAGGGTTTATCTACAAGATAGGGCCTAACTTGCTGATAGGTGGGGGTCTCAGTGATGAGGCCCCCACCGATCATGAGAACAAAGGGTCCGTTGGGGTCCCAGGCTGTGTTGGACTGGCCCACCGGAGTACCAGAGGATCCTCCGGTGGGCCCAGGCTGTAAACCAGTACTGGATCCCAGAGGTACAGCAGAATACCACCTAATTTGGAGTCTGTTTTCTAGAAGCTGATAGATGATGGGCCCCCAGCGTAACTAGAAGCTGATGGGCACCAGTTCAAAGTCTGTGCCAGGCCCCCGACTATAATGTATGGTTTATAGTAATAGTCTTCTCATATGGGAAAGTGACACCATAAGGGCCCCCTAAACCTCTTGGGACCAGGTGCAACCGCAACCTCTGCACCCCCTCAAGTTGCGCCCCTGGCCCCCAGCATGGTTGATCTGGTAGGCCCCAGTTCGACACTGGTCCCAGATACCTCCGTCGGACCCTTCGTCGCTTTCCCACAGTAATGAGAGTATTTGGAGCTGACGGAAATTGTCGAACGCAGCGCTCACTGATCTTTGTCAGCTCCATAGAGATTAATGGAGCAGAAAAGTCATGCACGGCCGTCTGCTCCACTCATCTCCGTGAGCGACCAGGGATTTGACGGAGGTACCTGAGACATCATCAGACCCCTTGTGATCTGTAGGGGTCTCATCACTGGGATGTGGATAGGGCATAACTTGCTTGGTGAGAACACCCCTTTAATGCCCATTTTGAATAGGATAGGTCAGTAAATTTTTGGATAACACCTTCGTAGGGAATCTGGATGGGCAATTCGGGACAGCAAACCACTCAAAGGTCCCCATAGATGTACCCATAGATCAGGCATAGAACATTTGATGAACATTTTGGGATTATTATTAAGGTAGTAAAGGCACATGTGAAACTTATGGACAACTTCTTTAATGAACACTTGGTCTGCACATAAGAAGGTAAGTTAAAGAGGTAACGATATGCAAAACGAATTGTGGAGCATATCCACAAAAAAAAAAGTCTTGACCAGAATAATTTTTGCTTTGCTTGAGGTCATGAATCCCAGGACCTTTTATCCCATTGATCGATGCCTAAAAATCATCTGATGTGTACATGAGGCAGCAGGGAGCTCACAGGTAAGTCACCGCAACATCCCACTTCTTCTAGAGGTACAAAGGTCCAAAAACACACAGTAGAACACAAAAGTTTCAGGCAGGTGTGGAAGAATAACTGATTATTTTAGGCGTGGTTAGTATCGATCCTTATAAGACAATCAGTAAGAAAGTCAATGCCTTTTAAAAGTAGTCTACATTCTTCTAACACATATACCACTTAGCCAAAACTGAGAAATGAAATCAGGGGTGTAACTAGAGACTCACAGGCCCAGTGTCCCCACACAAATTTTGTCTGGCAGATTGTAGTCATAAATCTCAGTGCACAGAGTAAGGTTGAAGGATTTACAATGCTTAGATTGCAATTTGTCAAAGGAGATCAAAGTTCTGTACAGGAGCATAGGGGACCCCTGGCTTATATGCAGGGTCATTACTGTGACCTTTATAGTTACACCATTTATCACCACTAATGTGAAAATATTTGATTAAAAATTAAAAAATGGGTTACAAAGATATAAATCTGGGTTCTCATCCACATTGTGAATTCTGTTTTTTCTGCCTCTATTCCTGCAGGGTATCAGCTGCTTAGTTGTTGCATAGTCATTGCTATCAAACTAGACAGTCTTCTAAACTTCAAGAGATCTATCATAAGTCTGGTTGAGTGTAACTTTACCCCTCCATTATGTAACCTACGTTTATACCAGTAGAATAAGCCACAATTGTGTTACAATAGCATAATTTTTTATGCAGTTTAGACTGTAGCCCCTTTGTAAGAGGCCACTCCTCAATGTCATGTACATCTAAAACTTTGATACATATGTTAGTTTGGGGCACAAATTACAACAGATTTTGGTAATGTCTGATCACAGAAAAAAAGAGATGATAAAATATATCCATATTATCTCTCATGTTAAAGGAAACCAACCATCAAAATCAATCATGAATGGCGACACATACTCATAGACCCATGCACTGTGACTGTGGTAATATTCTTATATTTGCTATCTTTTTCCTCCTTCAACTTTTAAAATTATGATAATGAGTCTGAAGGGCTCTGGAGGTGTTACAGAGCCCCTCCATGCTGTAGATTCAGATGCTGTTACACTGTGTACTGTATAAGCACTTCCACTCTCCCACTGTGTTGCAGCAGGCAGGAGGAGTAGGAGACATGTTCCTGAGCAGTGTAACAGCCTGTGAAGCAAGAGCACAGATGGGCTCTGGTAAAAGCCTCTCAGAGCCCTTCTTACTCATTAGCATATATTTTTTTAAATGGTAAAAGTTGATCTTAGCAGGGAGGAGGCCATGGGTAACAAAAAAAGAAGACCACGGTCAATGTGCCTGGATCTGTGAGTACGTGTCCATGGTTTATCATGATGGTAGATTTCTTTTAATGTCCGACATTTATCCCCTTTCCAAAATGTCATCAGTGAAAAAAACCTCTATAAAGGAAATCAACCATCACAATCCATCCTGATAAACCAGGGACATTACTCATAGATCCAGGCACCGTGACTGTGGTAATCTTCTTATATTTGTTATCCGTGGCCTCCTTCCTTCTAAAATCAACTTTTGAAATTATGGTAATGAGCCAGAAGTGCTCTGAGGGGTTGTTATCAGAGCCCCTCTGTGCTGTAGCTTCACAGGCTGTTACAATGTCATGGTTCCTAGATGTGGGGAAAATCAGTGTCAATGTGAATGTATTCAATGTCAATTCACAAAGTATTCCTGGCCCTCGAGAGCTCAGCATGGCCATAGGGAAGTTATAGGGATACTATAGAAGTGCGTGGGCCCTTACTATGACACGAAATCCATCACGTTTTATACAAAATAAAATACATATGTTTGAAGCTTTTTCACACTACGGAGGAAAGAGAAGTACAGCGAGTCCCCGTGGCTCTGCCATGTGCATGAAGCCTAAGGCTGTAATTCCATGTGGTGTCCAGATGTTACACTGCAGCAGAAGGAGGTTATACAATCCTATTCCCCCAGTAACACACAAGCAATTCTACAATTCTGCATTTTGTCAAATAAATCCTGGTTATTGTGTTTTTACCATTTTAGTAGTGGTCCAGCTTCACGCCAGCTCCATTCTCCTTGTAGTGGTCAGACCAGGTTACTGCAGATAAGTGACCGTTCATGTCATATACTTGTTCTTAAAGGGGTTTTCCCACAAAGGAAAGTTGCTGATCGGTAAGGGTCTCAGTGCTGAGACCCCCAAAGATTTAGAAGATGAGGGGTCCGTCAGACCCCTCGTCGCTCCGTCAGAGTAATGGAGCAGAACGGTCAGCAGAAAAACAATTATAAACCTCATAACAGAAAATAGCACCCAAATGTCCAAAACCACACTTTTTTTCACCATGAAAACATAATTTTCGCTATTAAAATATAATGAAACCAATATAAATTTAGTATCCCCCACAATTGTACCGACCCAATTTGGAGCGTACTGCGAAAGCTATAAATACAGAGCCCACAAGAAAATGCTGCTAACTGTTTACAAAAAATGTCACACTTCCCAGTACATGGAATGGAATACTGACACTAACATGTACAATTTGTTACATCGTTAAAAGGAACCTGTCATCAGGAGCCCTTTTTCTGGCTCCCCCATGTCCCCATAGAGAATAGTGTGCACATTGCCAAAGTGTTTTTATAATAGTTAGATGAAACTTTACCTTTCTCTCTGCAGAACAATGTCCCATGGGAGTGGCCAGTGAAAAGCGGTTCCCCCCTCCCTCGGGACACCGCTCCGTTATATGTCTATTTCAATTAGAAGGGCTATGGGCGGGGTTTTTATTTGAAATAGACACACGATGGAGCGGTTTCCTGAGGGAGGGGGGAACTGCTTCTCACTGGCCACTCCCATGGGACATTGTTCTGCAGAGAGAAAGGTAAAGTTTCATCTAACTTTTCTTTTTATCGGAAAAAGACATGTTTATTATATAACACCTTGGCAATGTGCACACTATTCTCTATGGGGATATGGGGGAGCCAGAAAAAGGGCTCCTGATGACAGGTTCCCTTTAGCAAAACTTCATACAGCTTTGTATACAGAAAAATGAAAAAGTTATGAATTTTTGAAGGTGAGGAGTGAAAAATGGGGCGAAGTCATTAATCAGGCAACATAACAGGGCACATTTACTTACCCGTCCGAACGCGTTCCCCAAAAGTTCATTATCCGACGACCATGCATTGTGTCGCGATTCTAATCTAATCTAAGTTGTAAGGGCAGGACATGGACAAGGACAGTGACCCCTAATCTGAGCCCCTAAACCGTTGTATGCCTGCTTATTGGGTCCACCCTAAACAGTGGGCAATGCACCAATATTTACTGCACCAAGACCTAAACATGTAACAAGACAGATAACACAGAGGGCAGGTCAACAATCCGAGTCACAGCTATGTAGCAAGTAAAGTACAGAATTGAATAGAAAGGAGAATAGTCAAGGACGTAGCCAATATCAAAATGACTAGAATAAAACAGAAAAGCAGGAGCACTGAATGGAAGCTAGCAGACAAACTGTTTGACTACAAAGAAAAGATGGTAGAAGAAGTGCTTGATCTTGCGACACAATTTGAAAGTTAGATCCCGCGCTCAGTCTGAATCATCCGGACCATCCGACGGCCCTCCCCCGATTTCTGTCGCATGGAACCAGCGCAGCTGCACCAAAATCCGCATGCGACACAATCCCCTGTTAAATACCTGTCACAGCGACTCAAATCCCAAAACCATCGGAAACTCCGACGAAAGTGTGGCCACGGACCCTTAGTAAATAAGCCCAAACATTCGCACGGATAGGTTCACCAAGCAAACTTGAATTTTCTAGTGCATGTAATTGCTTCCAGCCAGTCAGCGGGTTTTTCAGGTTATCATCCTGGTGATCTGTCAATTTTGCCTTCAACTCCATCAGATTTACAAAATGAGCCGACCATTAATAACTATTCATGCTGTCACCAGATTTACAAAATGAGCCGACCATTAATAACTATTCATGCTGTCACTTCTTCACAGCGATCCCACCATGTGACCACAACCATCCAGCATCTTCTTCCATCACATCTAGCAGCTATCCATGCACATAGAGAAGATGTAGCGCCAGCATCTGTACCCTACATAAATGAATATGTAAATATACATAGAAACATAAAAGAGAGGAATTACAGCTACTGGACCATGTAATAGCGTTAAAAAAGAAAAGGTTGCTCCTGGTCTTGCTTTCTCACTGCTTTTCATGAGAATTGATTGTATTTAACGGGTTTGTAACTTTTCAACAAACTTTGCATATCTGAATAGTACGAGTGACTGTATTATATCGTATCAGAGGAAAATGCTTCCTTCTCCACTTGCTTTGGCTCTTATCACCCTCCTACCTATCTAATTAGGTTTATCTACACTTGTATTTAGCTGACAACATTTATTTCTGAACATTCATTAGTAGCTGACACAGAAAGAGAGATGATGAGAGTCATGAGATGTTTATAAAACACAATGACACTCTCAGCTCTGCCCACTCACCTAATCAATAAAACACACAGTCACAGCCTCCCCCTCTCCTGGGATAAAGACCTTATCTGTCTGTAGCTTGTAGAGTAAGTCTCTCCACACTGCTGGTAGGAGGTGCCTGTGCCTGAGTTGGTCTTGTGATGCAGGGGTAGGGGCAGGAGGCAGAAAGTGCTGGATCATGCGGACAGGAGAAGCTATTCATGAGAAGAATCCTACCATAGTCAGAATATTTACGTTCGTATCCAGGTACAACCAAAATTGCATACACCAGGACTGATAGAGACAGGTTGGAATTATATCTGTGAATAGAATTCAGTGTCTTCTCAGCCAAACAGCAGAGAACCAAGAACACAGATGTAACAACAGTATTAAATATACTAATAATTTCATCTCCAAGAGTAGATATTGTCACGGTTACACCTGCGATCCGAACCGTGCACCCATGCCTGCATGAGTGGTCCCCATCCCCCGGGGTTGATACTTACCTCTCCCGGCTCCTGATGGCTCCGTCGCGGTCCCATCCAGGCCATGGATCTTCATAGTTTCATAGTTTCTACGGTTGAAAAAAGACACTTGTCCATCAAGTTCAACCAAGGAAGGGAAGGGATTGAATGAGGAAGGGATTTAGGGGAAACCATTCTATATAACATAACCATCAATGTTATTTAGGTGTAAAAAGGCATCTAGACCCTTCTTGAAGCTATCCGCTGTCCCTGCTGTGACCAGCGCCTGAGGCAGGCTATTCCACAGATTGACCGTTCTCATAGTAAAAAAGCCCTGTCGCCTCCGGTGATTCAACCTTGATTTCTCCAAACGGAGACAGTGCCCCCTCGTCTTTTGATCTAATCTGAAACAACTTACCACCATATTTTTTGTATGGACCATTCATATATTTAAATAAATTAATCATGTCCCCTCGTAGTCGTCTCTTTTCCAGACTAAATAAATCTAGTTGTTTTATTCTTTCCTCATAACTGAGACCCTCCATACCCCTTATCATTTTTGTGGCTCTACGTTGAACCCTCTCCAGCTCCAGGGCATCCTTTTTATGGACCGGTGCCCAGAACTGGACAGCATATTCCAGGTGTGGCCGAACCAGTGCCTTGTATAGTGGTAATATTACATCCCTATCACGAGAGTCCATACCACTTTTGATACATGACAAGATCCTACTGGCTTTAGAGGCAGCTCATTGACATTGCATGCTGTTATTCAATTTATGATCTACTAGTACCCCCAGGTCCTTCTCAACAAGGGACTCTCCCAGATTTACTCCCCCAAGGACATATTTTGCCTTTGGATTATTGGCCCCCAGGTGCATAAACTTACATTTATCCACATTAAACCTCATTTGCCAAGTGGATGACCAAACATTCAGTTTGTCCAAGTCACCCTGTAGCCTATGAACATCCTCCATAGACTGTATTACACTACACAGTTTGGTGTCATCTGCAAAAATAGACACAGTGCTATTAATTCCTACCTCTATATCATTAATAAATATATTAAATAGTAGTGGGCCAAGCACAGAACCCTGAGGTACACCACTCATAACTGGTGACCATTCCGAGTAGGAATCATTGACCACAACTCTCTGGATACGATCCTTCAGCCAGTTTTCAATCCAATTACAAATGATTTCTGCCAAACCAATAGCCCTAATTTTACCCATCAGGCGTCTATGAGGGACAGTGTCAAATGCCTTTGCAAAGTCCAAGAACACAATATCCACAGCTGCTCCTTCATCCAGGCATCTGCTCACCTCTTCATAAAAGCAGATAAGGTTAGTTTGACAACTTCTATTCTTAGTAAGCCCATGCTGGCTGTCACTTATTATACTATTTGATGTCACATACTCCAGTATGTAGTCTTTTACTAACCCTTCCAATACTTTCCCCACAATGGAAGTTAAGCTTACAGGCCTGTAATTGCCAGGCGAAGTTCTAGAGCCCTTTTTATATATTGGCACCACATTTGCCTTGCGCCAGTCACTTGGCACCACACCAGACATTACAGAATCCCTGAAGATTTTAGCCAGCGGTACAGCAATAACAGAACTGAGTTCTTTAAGAACTCTGGGGTGTAACCCATCTGGTCCAGGAGCTTTGTACACATTGATTTTATTGAGCTTAGATCTGCTTCCTGGCTAGGCCGCGCGCTCTCGCTGCTAGGCCGACTCCTTCAAGATTTAAAGGGCCAGCGTCCTCCCAATTGGCGCTGGCATTTCCGGACTCCTATAAAGCCCAGCAGCTCCCAGCATCCCCTGCCGGATCTTCAAGTCTTTCCACTGAAGAGAAAGCTCTCTGTGTTTCCTGTGCGTTTCCAGATGCCTCCGTGTTCCTGTGCATTTCCAGACACCTCCGTGGTTCCGTGTGGTGGTCCTGTGCTCCTGTGGCGCTCCTGTGTTCCTGGTGACGGTCCTGTATCTAGGTGTCCATCCTGAGGTCCTGTCTTCCAGAGGTCCTGCCTTCCAGAGGTCTTGCCTTCACGAGGTCCTGCCTACCCGAGGTCCTGCCATCCCCAGGTCCTACCTACCCAGGGTCCTGCCTACCCGATGTCCTGCCTACCCGAGGTCCTGCCTACCATGCCTACCTTGGCTGCCACCGCGGGCCTAGTCGCACCCGTGGAGCGACCTGGTGGCTACCCGTTGCAGCAAGACCATCCTGCTTTGCGGCTCTGGGCTCTGGCGAAGACCAGGGGTCCACTTAGACTCCGTTCCCGGGTTGAGGCTAATACCATCATCCCCTGCGATGGTCCATGGCGTCCACTGACTTTTAGCCTCAAGAGACTCTTCCCACACCTCCATGCGTGACAGATATCTGCAACACTCATCATAACACAGGAGTGGCTGGCTGTCCAAAATGACTATGAAAGCCCCGATCCCTAACCATCATGCCCTCTGCCCCCTCCCTATTTACTTCTGTTACAGTTCTTATTTTGATCTATACCACTCTTTGTGTTTCAATCTTCTTGCAATCCCTTACAACTTACTGGCCATACAAGATTTAATTTATCATTTGTGTAACTCTGTACCCCCAAAAGGAAAACTTTAATAAATGTGAACAGCAACATAACTCCATGAACACAGCAACAACTTATCCAAGAGGTAAAAAAAATACAAAAACATCCAAAGAACGGCAGGCTTCACTTGTATCAGTTAAGATAAGTGATCATGACTCCACCATGAGAAAGAGACTGAGCAATAATATCCTGCATGGGAGAGTCCTAAGAGGAAACCACTGCTCCTTAAAAGAACATTTAAGGGGTTTGCCCATGAAAGAAAATGTTTAAATTTCAACCCGCTAGTGATGTTGATACAATAAAGATCATTTTTAACCCCTTACTGAGTTTTATTGCTGTATTAGCTCCTATTACTCAGTGATGGTCAGTGTAAGATTCCAGAGTGTGAGCGGGGACTCTCTAAGCAGACACATTATGGTCTATCTAGTACTGAGTGCTGACAATGTGGTTAGATTATCAGGGTACAGGGTTTATATACACTTTTATTTAGCTTCTGAACATTTACTAGTATCTGACACATAGAAAGAAAGATGAGAAAGATCAGAGATGAAATTATGAGATCCATGAGATGCCCATTACACACAATGACACAGTCTGCTACATCTCTGCTATTCCACAACACACTGCTACGGCTGTGTCTTCCTCCCCCTCCCCAGATAAAGAACTTATCTGTCTGTAGCTTTTCACTCCTCACAGTTCTGTCTGCAGGAAGTCAGTGTCTGTGTATCACAGCAGGAAGTCAGTGTCTGTGTATCAGTGAGAGCTCTGTCCTTGAATGCAAGGGAAGGCTAGAGGCAGAGAGCAGAGGGAGAGAAACAGAAATCTCAGCTTCACAGCCGTCAGATAAAAAAGCAAGACGGCTACCGACCCTATAGTCAGAAGATACAGGGTCGTGTCCGGGGCAACTGAAATTGTGTACACCAGGACTGATAGAGACAGGTTGGACTTATATCTGTGAAATGCTGTATTTTTGTTAATAACAGTGAATTAGAGAATGTGTTATTTTGTTATCCTGAGTATAATTAAGAAACTTGTCGTTATAGGTTTTGCCAGAAAACAAGTTAAACCTTTTGGGAAATATAAGTCCCATTAGAACTGGCATAAAATCTACACATCATTTTAGAAAAGGAACATCATATCAGCAGAAGTAGATAGTGGTGAGGGTGCGGTGGTCTTGGGCAGGACCTGGAACACTTGCTGTGATAAATGGAGCCATGAGTTCTGTTGTCCACAAAAAAATCCTGCAAGAGACTGGCAGATCAAGCTGAAGCACGTGGGTTATACAGCAGGACAATGGACACACCAGTATGTCTACCTCTGAATCAAGACTTTGAAGTGGCCTAGACCAAGTCCAGACCCCAAAGGGGTTGTCCAAGGGTATAAAAAAAACCTTGGGTGGCCGGGATGGGGTGGGTCCGGCGTCCAGCACTGCAATCTCTCCAGTCGCATTCAGCTTCTAGTCTGGGTGGGTGTGGCCGGCTGGACCCCGGGATATCAGTACACGTTTATTATTTTTTTTAACCCGCCCCATCTCGGCCACCCAAGGGTTTTTTGTACCCTCAGACAACCCCTTTAATCCAATTGAGATGCTATGGAGAGACCTTAAAAAGTGGTACATTCTATATTAATAGCATTATATCTTAAAGACTGAATTTTAAGCCAAATCCCACCTTTATTTTATCCTGTAACTTCCCCTATATACTTGAGTATAAGCTGAGCCTCCTAATTTTACACCCCAAAAACTAGGAAAATTTATTGACTTGAGTATAATCCTAGGGTGGAAAATGCATTGGTCAAAGCCTTTCCGAGCAACAGCAACTGCCCAGCAACTTCCTCGCACTAATAAAATACCCCATGTAGCCTCCTCTCACTAATAATATGCCCCATGTAGCCTCCTCTCACTAATAAAATAACCCCATGTAGCCGTCCTCTCACTAATAATATGCCCCATGTCGCTCCTCCATAATAAATATGCCCCAGTAGCCTCCTCTTCACTAATAATATGTCCCATGAGCCTCCTCTCACTAATAATATGCCCATGTAACCTCTCTCACTAATAATCTGCCCCATGTAGCCTCCTCTCACTAATATATGGGCGCCATGTAGCCTCCTCTCCTAATAATATGGCCCCATGGTAGCCGCCTCCACTAATAATATGCCCCATTTAGCCTCCTCTCACTAATAATATCCCATGTAGCCTCCTCTCACTAATAATATGCCGCCATGGAGCCTCCTCTCATCCTCTCACTAATACATGCCCCATGTACCTCCTCTCAACTAATAATAGCCCCATGTAGCCTCCTCCACTAAAATACTATGCCCCATGTAGCCTCCTCTCACATAATATGGGATGGAAGTGGATAGACACCTACACCCCTTTCTCCTCCTCAGTTTCTCCTAATAATATGCCCCCATAGTCGCCTCTCCTCGTCACCAATAATATGGCCCCCATGTAGATCTCGCTTGCTACACTAATAAATGCACCGTGTGCCTCCTCTCACTAATAATATGCCCAGTCGCCTCCTTCTCACTATAAATATACCCATGTAGCCTGTCCTCTCCACTCAAATAAGATTGCCCCATAGGGGACCTCCTCTCCACTAATAAAATACCCCTGCTATGCCTCCTCTCACAATAGAATATCCTATGTAGCCTAGCCCCCATTGTAGGGCCGCCTCCTCACTAAATAATGCCATGAGCACCCACACTCGTATGCCCCTAGCCTTCTACATGGAATAATGTATGCCCCATGTAGCCTCCTCCGTCACAATAATATCGCCCATGTAGCCCTTCAGCCTAATGCCTCCTCATTAGCCCATCACTAAAATAGCCCAGGTAGTCCTCTCATTCACTAATCATGCCGTCGCCCCTATCTCTACATACCCCTTGACTCACTAGTATAGAAATAGCCCCATGTACGCCTACCTCTCACTATATAATATGCGCACCATGGACTTCCACTGACTCTCACTAATAATTGCCCCATGTAGCCTCCTCTCACTGAATAATGTCCCCATGTAGCCTCCTGTCACTTAAGTAATCTGCCCATATAGCCCCTTCATAACTATATATGCCCACTTTAGCACGTCTCATCTCCATGAATATATTGCACCCATGTAGACATCTGCTATCTACATAAAATATCCCCATGTAGCACCTCCTGCTCACTAATAATATGCCCCTAATGGTAAGCCTGCCTCTCACTAATAATTGCCCATGTAGGGGAGGCCTCCTCTCTCACTAATATATGGCCCCCATGTAGCCTCCGCCTAATAAATAAATGCCCCATGAGCTCTCTCACTAAATATGCCCCATGTAGCTCTCCTCTCACTAATAATAGTGCCCCATGTAGCCGAACCCTCGAGTCACTAATATTGCCCCATGTAGCTCTAGCCGTCCCTTACTCATTAAAATGATGCCCCCACTATAGCCATGCTCCTCTCATCTTATAATATGCACCAGTAGACCTCATCTCACTAATAATAAAATATGCCCCATGTAGCCTCTCTCACTAATAAATGCCCATGTAGCCTCCTCTCACTATAATTGGCCCCCATGTAGCCTCCTCTCACTAATAGTCTGCCCAGGTAGGCCTCCCTTCACTAAAATTGCCCCATGTAGTCCTCCTCTCCCTAACTAATATGCCCCATGTAGCCTTCCTCTCACTAATAATATATATGCCCCATGTAGTCTCCCACACTAATAATAATGTGCCCCATGTAGGCCTCCTCTCGACTAATACATATGCCCCATGTAGCCTCCTCTTTCCTCTCACTAATATATGCCCCATGTAGCCTCCTCTCCCTATAATAGGCCCCATGTTTACCTCCCGCACTAATAATATCCCCATGTAGCCTCCTCTCACAATAAATGCCCATGTAGCCTCCTCTCTCTCACTATACTATGCCTCATGTAGCCTCCTCTCACTAATATTATATGCCCCGGTAGCCTCCTCTTCATCTAAAATCTGCCTCAATGTAGCCTTCTCTCTCACGAATAATATGCCCCATGTCGCCTCCTCGTCACGAATAATAGCCCCATGTGGCCTCCTCGGGCCCTCTCACTAATAATATGCCCCATTAGCCTCCTCCCAATAATAATGTCCCATTACCTCCTCTCAGCTAATAATAATTCCCCATTTAGCCGCCTCTCACTAATAATTGCCCCATGTAGCCTCCTCTCACTAATAAATACCTCCATTTCGCCTCCTCTCTCACTAATAATGCCCCATGTAGCCTCCTCTCACATAATAATAGGCCACCATGTAGCCTCCTCCACTAATAAATTATGCCCATGTAAGCCTCCTCTCACAATCATTGCCCCAGTAGCCTCCTCATCAACTAATCATTGCCCCATGTACCCCCTTCACTAATAATATGGCCCCAGTAGCCTCCGCTCACTAATAATTATATGCCCCATGTAGCCTCCTCTTCACTGAATACAATACCCCATGTAGCCTCTCGCACTATATATGAATTCCCCATGTAGCCTCCTCTCACTAATATATGCCCCATGGCCTCCTCTCAACCTCTCACTAATAATATGCCCCGTAGCCCCTCTCACTAATAAAATACCCCTGTAGCCCTGCTTAATATCTGCCCCATGAGCTAGGGCCTCCTCTCACTAAAAATATGCCCCATGTAGCCTCCCCCTCTCACTAATAATATGCCCCATGTAGCCTCCTCTCACTAATAATATGCCCCATGTAGCCTCCTCTCACTAATAATATGCCCCATGTAGCCTCCCTTCACTAATGAAATACACCATTTAGCCTTCCCTTACTAATAAAATGCCCCATGCAATTTAAAGGTCGATTGCCCCATGCAATCACTAATAAAAAAGCCTTCAAAAAGGAAAGTTCAGAGCAGCACTGCATACATGTGGGTGCAAATCCGTATGTCCCCTGGCCAGAGGATATTAGTAAATACTTTAAGGAATAGGCAGCCCTCCAAAGTAGTGGAAAAATCAGGGTATCATTATTCCATGTGGCGACGTTTCGGTGACGCAGCACCTTTTTCACGCCTTTTTTAATAAAACAAAAAAGGATAGCAACCTTCCCTCATTAATGAAATGCCCCATGTAGCCTCCCCTCACTAATGAAATGCCTTATTCAGCCTCCCCTGACTCATGAAATGCCCCATGAAGCCTCCCCTCACTAATTAAATGATTCATGCAGCCCCCCCCCTTACTAATAAAATGCCCCACACAGCCTCCCCTCACTAATGAATTTCCCCATGAAGCCTCCCCTTACTAATAAAATACCCCATGCAGCCTCCCCTCACTAATGAAATGCCCCATGCAGCCTCCCCTCAGTAATGAAATGTCCCATGCAGCCTCCCCTCACTAATAAAATACCCCATGCAACCTCCCCTCACTAATGAAATGCCCCATGCAGCCTCCCCTCACTAATGAAGTGTCCAGCAGCCTCCCCTCACTAATGAAAGGATCAGCAGCCTCCCCTCAGTAATGAAATTCTCAGCAACCTCCCCTCATTAATAAAATACCAAGCAGCCCCCCTCACTAATGAAATGCTCCATTCTATGGGCTTCAGTGATCCACATCCGTGAAAATAATAGGACATGTTTCATAATTTTTTTTTCACGGACAATGGATCATGTGAAGAAACCCATTGAAAATAATGGCTTTGTGAGGCTAAACCACTAAAAATCACTAAACCACAGATGTGAAAAACAAAGTCAATGTGAAATAGCCCTTAGTCACGGCTTGATATCCCCCTCATACACTTGTTAGTTTCTTCCAAGGCACTTGGTGACCATGGACGATGGAGCCAATCAAAGCCCAGAGCACAGATCTGACACTAATTGTAAAATCCCCTTTAATTGGGGGAAGTTCTCTACTCTCTAATCTTTTATCCTGAGCATAGAACATCTACAAACATTGTCCCAACTTGCATCACGCAGTTCTTCAATCTATTTCGTTTTTTTTGGAACATCCCTCTAAAGTGAAATATGATACATTTTGTAAGAATCCATAAAGGGTAGTTAGAAAAAAACTGAGCAAAAGTGAGATAAAATGGTATTAAGCTAGATATCTTGGCGCTCTGCACCTCTACTGCACCTGCCGGCGTAAGTGCTGCTGCCGCGTAGGAAGCAGGGAATCAAAAGACATCAAATAATAGTCGGCAAGAGAGAAATCAATCAAGACAAATCAATCCTGCAGCCCTCCATGAACAGCATGTATATAATGTGCATAGACCCGGGTGCAGACGCCATAGATCTCATCGCCCTACATTGATTTTAATTGCGGAAAAAAAAATCTAAAATATTTTACAGAAATGTTTCCTACAACTAAGTCCGGCACTAACCTTAAACCCTGTCTTTATAGTCTTTTATCACAGTTTCCATGGACACCGGAACAGGGAACAATTTGTAAGGTAGTGAAACCTCCCAAAGTGCAGCCCTGTGATTACTGAGAACATTTCCTTTATTCCAAAAAAAAAAATGGTTGCAAGGTTGAACTTCGCTGATATTTTTTGCCTCTGTATTTAGGTAAAATAGTTCTCCTATTAGTATAATCTATGTCAATCTGCTCAGATTAACCCCATTTCACTGCAGTTTTCATATTTTTTACGTTTCTGAAGTTTCCAAAGAAGGGATTTGAGGTCTTGTTTTTTATGAGACGAGTTGTATTTTCCAATAACATCATTGGGGTGCCTGTTTTTGTTGACTCCATTTTACAGGTGGTCCCCGACTGACAGACCACCCCTAGTTACAGACAGACCTCTCTGCCCCCTGTGACCTCTGGTAAAGCTCCGAGGCTGCAATGATCAGCTTTATTGTTAATCCTTGTTCACATGACAGCACATTTACATGCACCACTAAAAAGATGGTGATCTCTGCCGGACCTGAGCGGGGAAGCGACACATGCAGAATATCAGGCGCACAATCTTAGTGAATAGCTGCATGGTGCATTATAGTCGGACAATGCACTTTTAGTGAACTCTGGTGACCCTGTAAGTAAGTCTTGCTAGCTGTTTTGTCTGGTCTTCACTTGCTAAATGTCTTTACTTTTGATTTTTTAATATTTGGCTTACGTTTTTGACTATTCTTCTGTGCATATGATTCTATACTTTGTATGCTATCTCAAGTGTTATTTGGATTGTTGACCTCCCCTTCGTGTTGTTTGTCTTTCTTGTTTTGTGTCTGCACTTTGGCACAGGGAACAACCGGCTTGATGTTTTTCACATGTCTAGGATACACAAAGACAAGCAGGCGGGGCTGTTGGGGTCTGGAGTTTTAGGGTTCACTATTCTGTTTGCTAATCAGAAAAATAAGAAAATCACTAGAGAATGACCATGTATTACAATATTCAAGGGCATTGGCTTTATCTATCAAAGATGACTGTGTCTAGTATTTGTATTTAGGGGGGATAAACTAAATAGGGGCATATTAGGATATGAGGACATCCACCTAGAAAATGAGATTCAATTTGAGAAAAATATATGCATGAAGAAAGTCATGTCCTGGGGGAAAAGAAAGTCACTAATGAAAAGCAATCTGCGTCTATATCAGCATGCAATGTCAATCAGCTGCTTCTAAAGTCAGCAGGATACTGTTGTGTTTTAAAAAATGGAATGGACTGAAATGACATGAACAACATATTGATACTTATTACCCATACTCTAATACAGTGTTGGGGACAATATACAGTGCAATTCTAGGGGTGGCAAAAGTGAGCGCCCTAGAGGTGATAAATAACTGCCCTAGAGGTGATAAATAACTGCCGAGCGCAGTGACTTAGCGCTCAGTGGCGGATATATCCGCCACGGCGCCTATGCCGGCTCGGCTCTGGATCAGAGCCGAACCGGCATCGGGAAACACGGGGTGCCGGCTGTAACTAATAGCCGGCACCCCAGTGTAACACCCGCGATCGGAGTTGTCTCCGATCGCGGGTGCTTAACCCTTTAGATGCCGCGGTCAGCGCGACCGCGGCATCTAACAAGCATCTGGGGTGTCTTTCCCCCACGATCGGCCCCCCCGAACCGTTTTCGGCGGGCGCCGATCGTTGCTATAGTAACTCTGGGGTCCGATCTGGACCCCAGAGTTACTAGCAAGAATTGCCAGTAAGATGGCGTCTGTGACGTCATCTTACTGGCAAAGTGCCAGCCTATGCAAGTGCATAGGCTGACACTGATAATACTCTGCAATACATGAGTATTGCAGAATATTATCATGAACAAGCAATCAGAGGATTTCTTGTTCATGTACCAGGAGGCTACATGGGGCATATTATTAGTGAGAGGAGGCTACATGGGGCATATTATTAGTGAGAGGAGGCTACATGGGGCATATTATTAGTGCGAGGAGGCTACATGGGGCATATTATTAGTGAGAGGAGGCTACATGGGGCATATTATTAGTGAGAGGAGGCTACATGGGGCATATTATTAGTGAGAGGAGGCTACATGGGGCTAGCCGTCTATCCCTAAAAATAATGCCCATGTAGCATCCTCTCACTATATAAATATGCCCCATGTAGCCGCTCCTATCACTAATAATATGCAGCCCATGTAGCCTCCACTAGTAGCCTCTCTACTAAATTAACAAAATGCCACCCATGCTAGTCACTCTCACATAGACAAAATATGCCCCATCGTAGCCGTCTCTCACTAAGGAATATGCCCAATGTGCCTCCTTCACTAAATAATATGCCCCAGGTAGGCCATCCCATCCACTAATAATATGCCCCATGTAGCCTCTCTCACAATCATGATGCCCCGATGTAGAGCTCCTCTCACTCGAGGTAAAAATACCCATGTAGCATTCCTCTCCTAACTAATATGCCCAGGGTAGCCTCCTCATCACTAATAATATGCCCCAGTAGTTCCTATCACAATAATGGCCCATGTAGCCTCTCTCACTACAGTAATATGCCCCAGGTAGCCTCCCTCACGTAATAAAATACCCCCATCGTAGCCTCCCTCCACTAATAATATGCCCCAGTAGCCTCCTCTCCTAATAATAATACCCCAATGTAGCCTCCTCTCACTAATAATATGCCCCACATGTAGCCTCCTCGCACTAATAATATGCACCATATAGCCCTCCGCTCACTAATAATAGCCCAATGTAGCCTCCGTCCACTAATATATGCCCCATGTAGCCCTCTCTCACAATAAAATACCCCATGTAGCCTTCCCCCACTAATAAATGCCCCATGTAGCCTCCTCTCACTAGTAAAAACCCATGTAGCCGCTCTCACTAATATAGCCCCATGTAGCTCTCTCAATAATAATATGCCCATGTTAGCCTCCTTCACTAATAATATGCCCCATGCAGGCTCCCTCTCATAATAATATGCCCCATGAGCCTCCTCCTCTCACTAATAATAGGCACCATGTAGCCTACTCTCACTAATAATATGCCCAATGTAGCCCACTTCCTAGAATATGCCCCATGTAGCTCCCTCGCACTAATAATATGCCCCATGTAGCCTCCTCCACTAATAATATGCCCCCCAGTAGCCTTCCCTCTCACTAATATATGCCCATGCCAGCCTCCTTCTCACTAATAATATGCCAAGTAGCCTCCTCTCACTAATAATATGCCCCATGTAGTCTCCTCAAATAATATATGCCCCATGTAGCCTACTCTCACTGAATATAGCCCCATGTAGCCTCCTTCACTAATAATATGCCCCATGTAAGCCTCCTCCATTAATAAATGCTCCCATGTAGACCTGATCTCACTAATTAATATGCCCCATGAGCCTCCTCTTCACTAATAATAGGCCCCATGTAGCTCCTCTACTAATAAGATGCCCAGGTAGCTATCCTCTCATCTAATAGTATGCCCCAGGTAGCTCCCCCTTCACTAATATATAGGGCCCCATGTAGTTCCTCTCACTAATTCTTAAAGCTGCCCCCATGTAGCATTCCTATCACTAAATAATATGACCCATTAGTCTCCTCTCACAATTAATAGGCCCATTGTAGCCTCCTTTATCACTAATAATATGCCCCATGTAGCCTCCTTCACTAATAAATGCCCCATTTTTTTTTTTTTTTCTGTAGGCCTCCTCCACTAAGCATATTGCCCAATGGTAGCCTTTTGAGACCCTCTAAACTGAAATTAATATGCTCATGTAGCCTCCTTCTCACTAATTAAGTATGCCCCATGTAGCCTCCCTCTCACTCCAATAAATGCCTCATGTAGACTCCTCTCACTAAGAGTATCGCCCCAGGTAGCTTACTTCAATCAGAATATGCCCTCAGGAGCCTCCTCTCACTAATAATATGCCCCAGGTAGCCTCCTCTCAACTAATAATATGCCCCATGTAGGCCTTCCTCTCAACTAATAATATGCAACATGTAGCATCCTCTCTACTAATAATAAGGTCCCAGGTAAGCCTCTCTCATAATTAATATTGCCCAATGTAGCCTCACTCTCACTAATAAAATGCCCCAGTGCCTCCTCTCACTAAAAAATACCCCATGTAGCCTCTACTCACTAAATAATATGCCCCAAAATGTAGCTCAGCTCTCACTAATAATATGCCCAAGTGTAGCTCCTCTCCATCACATTACCGATAATATGCCCCATGTAGCCTCTCTTACACTAATAGATACCCCATGTAGCTCACTCCCCACCTCATCACTAATATATGCCCCATGTAGCTCCTCTCACTAATTACTAATATGCCCATGGTAGCCTACCTCTCACCAATAATATGCCCAAATGTAGACTCCTCTCACTAATTAAAATACACCAATGTAGCCTCAACTCTCACTAATGAAATGCCCCATTTAGCTCCTCTCACTAATAAAAGCCCCATTAGGCCGCCTATCACTAATAATATGCCATGTAGCCTCCTCTCACTAATAAAAATACCCATGTAAGCACTGCGTAGAAATAATATGCCCAATGTAGCCTAACCTCTCAACTAAAAGATGCCCCAGTAGGCCTCCTCTCATTAATAATTGCCCCATGTAGCCTCCTCTCATTAATAATATGCCCCATGTACGCTCATCCTCCAATATAATATGCCCCATGTAGCCTCATCTCACCAATAATATGCCCCATGTACCTCCATCTCACTAAATAAATTATGCCCCACATGTAGCCTCCCTTCACAAGGACAATAACACCATTTTAGCCGTTCCTTACTAATAAAGTTTAAAATGCCCCATGCAAATTGTGAAAGGTCGATCTGCCCAATGCAATCACTAATAAAAAAGAAAGCCTTCCAAACGGAACGTTCAGAGCGAGCCACTTGGCATACATGTGGGTGCAAATCCGTATGTCCCCTGGGGCCAGAGGATATTAGTGTAAATACTTAAGGAGGGAATAAAGAGCAAGCACTCCCAAAATAGTGGAAAAAATAGGGTATCAGTATTCCATGTGAGCGATGTTTCGTGACGCTTGCACCTTTTGTTCTAGCCTTTAATAAAAAAAAAAAGCATAGCAAACTTCCCTACTAATGAAATGCCTCATTCAGCCTCTCCGACTCATGAATTGCCCAAGTGAGCCTCCCCTCACTAATTAAATGATTTATGCAGCCTCCCTACTAATAAAATTGCCCCACACAGCCTCCCTCACCAAATGAATTGCCAATGAAGCCGCCCCTTACTAATTAAATTACCCAGAGCCTCCCCTCACTAATGAAATGCCCCGGCAGCCTCCCTCAGTAATGTGAAATGTCCGCATTGCAGCCTCGCCCTACTAATAAAATACCCCATGCAACCTTCCCCGCACTATGAAAGCCCCATGGCAGCCTCCCCTCACTAATGAAAGGATTGCAGCCCTCCCATCAGTAATGAAATTCCAGCAACCTCCCTCATCATTTAATAAAATATACCAGCAGCCTCCCCTTCAAGTAAGTAAATGCTCGCATGCAGCCTCCCCTCAATAATAAAATACCCCATGCAACCTCCCCTCACTATATAAAATACCAATTGCAACCCCACCCCCACTAATGAAATGCACATGCAGCTCCCTCATAATGAAAGGTCCAGCGCAGCCTTCCCCACTAATGAAAGGAATTAACCCGGATAGCACAGTCCTCCCCTCAGTAATGAAAATTCCAGCAAACCTCCCATCATTAATAAAAGACCCAGCAGCCTCCCCTCACTATGAAATGCTCCATTCTATGGGTCAGTGACCACATCCGTGGAAAAAAATAGGACACTGTTTCAAATTTTTTTTCACGGACAAGGATCATGTGAAGAAGAAACCCATTGAAAATAAGGGCTTGTGAGGCTAAAACCACTAAAATCACTTAAACCACA
The DNA here is from genome assembly GCA_019512145.1 of Engystomops pustulosus. Lineage (NCBI taxonomy): Eukaryota > Metazoa > Chordata > Amphibia > Anura > Leptodactylidae > Engystomops > Engystomops pustulosus. Next base: position 177,522 of record WNYA01000206.1, on the reverse strand, counting down.
GATGTTGAAAACAAAGTCAATGTGAAAGTGCAAGTGAAAGGAGCCCTAGTCACGGCTTGAGAAACCCCCTCATACACTGTAGTTTCTTTTCCAAGGCACTTAGTGACACGGACGATGGAGCCAATCAAAGCCCAGAGCAGAGATCTGACACTAATATAAATCCCCTTTATTGGGGGAGGGGAAGTTCTCTACTCTCTAAGTCTTTTTTATCCTGAGCATAGAACATATAACAAAACATGTCCCAACTGCATCACGCAGTAGTTCTTCAATCTAATTGTTTTTTTGTGGAACATCCCTCTAAAGTGAAATATGATTACATTTTGTAAGAATCCATAAAGGGTTGTTAGAAAAAAAAACTGAGCAAAAGTGATATAAAACTGGTATTAATCTGATACTTGGCGCTCTGCACCTCCACTGCACTGCCGGCGTTAAGTGCGTGACGCGACCATTGCGTAGGCAGGAAGAGGGAATCAAAGAATAAATAATAGTCGGGCACAAAGCCAAGAGATTAAATCATCGAGGACAAATCAATTCCTGCAGCCCTCCAAGAAGGAATGTTATAATGTGCATAGCGGGTGCAGACACAGATCTCATCGGCCCTACATTGATTTTAATTACGGGAAAAAAAAAAAAAAAAATCTAAAAAATACTTTTACAAAATGTCCTACAACTAAAGGTCCGCGTAACCTTAAATCCCGTATTTATTAGTCTTTTATCACAGTTTCCATGGACCACTGGAACAGGGAACAATTTGATAAGTGTAGCGGAACTCCCAAGTGCAGCCCTGGATTACTGAGAACATTTCCTTATTCCAAAAAAAAAAAAAATGGTTGCAAGTTGAAACTTCGCTGATATTTTTGCCCTCTGATTTAGGAAAATAGTTCTCCTATTAGTATAATCTATGTCAATCTGCCTCAGGAGTAACCTTTTTCACTGCAAGTTTTCATATTTTTTACGTTTCCGAAGTTTTCAAAGAAGGGATTTTTGAGGCCGTGTTTTTCATGAAGTAGTTTGATTTTCCCAATACAGCACATTAAGGGCCTCTGTTTTTGTTGACTCCATTTAAGGGGGTCCCCCGACTGACAGGGCCACCCCTAGTTACAGACAGAACTCTCTGCCCCCCGTAACTCTGGTAAGCTCCAGGCCTGCCAATGATCAGCTTATTGTTAATCCTGTTCAATGACAGGCAAATTTACATGCAACCACTAAAAAGATGGTGATCTCTGTCGGGACGTGAGCGGGGAAGAGGAAGCTGCACATGCAGAATATCAGGCGCACAAATCTTAGTGAATAGCTGCATGGTGGCATTATAGTCGGACAATGCACTTTTAGTGAAACTCTGGGACCCTGATTAAAGTAAGTCTTGCTAGCTGTTTTTTGTCCATGGTATTACACTTGCGAAAATGTCTTTACTTTGATTTGTAATATTGGGCTTCTTACGTTTTTGGACTTCAGTCTTCTGTGCATTATTGCTATACGTGTATGTACTCTCAGTGGTAATGCGGATTGTATTCTTGCCTTGTGTCGGCCACTTTGGCACAGGGAACAACCGGCTTGATATTTTTACATGTCTAGGATACCACAAAGCACGCAGGCAGGGCTGTGGGGGTCGTGAGTTTTAGGGGTTCACATCTGTCTTGCTAATCCAGAAAAGAAAAGGAAAAATAAGAAAAACACTAGAGAAGGAACATGTATTACAATATTCAGGGCATTGGCTTAATCTATCAAGGATAACTCTGTCTTGTAGTATTGGGTATTATTTTGGGGATATAAACTAAATAGGGGCCTATTAGGATATGAGGACATCCACCTGTAGAAAATGAGATTAGAAGCTAGGCAATTTGAGACAAATATATGATCAAGAAAGTCAAATGTCCTGGGGGAAAAAAGCAAAGAAAGTCACTAATGAAAAGCGATTGCGTCTATATCAGAATGCATGCCCCGATGTCAAGCAACGAGTCTTCTAAAGTCAGCAGGATCGATGTTGCGATTCTTAAAATAAAGGGACAATGGAGACTGAAATGACAACAGAACAAATATTGCTAACTTATACCCATTCTCTAAGACAGTGACGGGGGACAATATTAAATACAGTGCGCATTCTAGGGGTGGCAAAAAAAGTGAGAGCCCTACAGTAGAGGTGCAATAAAGTAACGGCCCTAGAGGTAATAAATAATTGCCCTAGAGGGGGTTTAAAGTGCAAAGAAGGAAAGAACATTAACAAGGAGAAAGACTTAAATAAGTTACATTTATTCAATCATAAAAATTAATTTAATTTATTTAGCTATTCTCCTAGGGGGTCACTTTTCACATTTTTCACTCTTCATCTTCCAAATTCATAATTTAAATTTTTTTTTTAATTTTCAGATCTTTATGAGGGCTTGTTATATGCAAAGAAAATTGTACTTCCTATGATGCACCATTAAACTCATTGAATGTATGGGAAACTGTAATAACTTGCCAAAATGAGGAGGATTTGCCCAACAAACTCTCTCCAGCGATCCACAAGATTCCATAAAAACTCAATAAATATACTGCCTGTAGCTCATGTTTGGCCGCTGTGTACTGCTGCTGTAGCTCCATGAGGGCTGTTGTCTAGTGCCTGTTGCTCCATGATGGCCTTGTTGTACTGTGCTGTAGCCTATGTATGGCTGTGTGTACTGTACTGTAGCTCCATGACGGCTGTGTGTGGTATGTTGTACTGCTACGGTAAGCTCCATGTTATGAATGTTGTACTGCTGCTGTAGATCCATGTATGGCTGTGTACTGCGCTGTTGTAGCTCCATGTACGGCTGGTGTACTGCTACTGTAGATCCTGTACAGCTGTTTACTGATGCTGTAGCTCATGGATGGACTGTGTACTGCTGCTGTAGATCCATGTCGCCTCTTGTGTAATGTTGCTGTAGCTCTATGTTGGGTTGTTGTGTAACTGTTTTTTTGTGTACTGCTGCGTAGCTCCATGTACGGCTGTAATGTGCTTTAGCTCTATGTAGGGCTGCACTATGCGGCAGCTCCATGTATGGCCTGGGCACTGCTGCTGTAGCTCCATGTATGGCTATGTACTGCTGCGTAGCTAAAGTTATAGCATGTGTACTGCGGTTTGCAGCTCCATGTATGGCTGTGCACTAGGGAACGCAGCTCCGATGTATGGCTGCGCACTGTCGTTACAGCTTCAATGTATTGGCTCTGTACTGATAGGATGTAGTGCTGCCACAGTGTCCACTAACAGTAGCCAATATAGCAATAGTTCCCCCACAGTAGCCAATATAGCAATAGTTACCCCACAGTAGCCAATATAATTACATTGTCCCCACTGTACAAAATACAGTCACAGTAACCCCACACAGTAGCCAGCAGTCACAGTTTAAACTGTGTAAAAAATAAATAAAAAATTATAAAAGATAATTAAACAATAGAAGACATTGGGTGCTGGTTAGCTTTCTAGCCGAGTCCGAAGAACTGCAACACTAAGCGGAAACGTGTTGACCGCCAACCATAATGTATGTGTTTTTTCAGGAGCGTGAGCGTAACTAGGAGAAGAAGGGACCATAGAAGGCTTCGCATGGGGGGGCCCCCCCTCTCACTTAGAAATATACATATACCAGAACATGTTACAAGTCAACACATTTATACACAATCTAGAGCAGAGAAGTGATACTAACATCACATATACTGGATGTATATACAGGTTAGTTGCGTTTTGAGCAAGGTGTATATAAATGGATGCCACATTTCATCCACTCTTTAAATGTCAGGTAGGATGAAGGGGCCCCCTGGAAACTGCAACGGCCCAGGGCAGTTGCTTTGTGGCGTTAAACCCCCTTCACGCCCAGCGGCGGATATATCGCAACGGGCGCAGGAGTGATTAGCGATCAGTGGAGGATATATCCGCCACGGCGGGCCTATGCCGGCTCGCTCTGGATCAGAGCCGAACCGGCATCGGGAAAAACACGGGGTGCCGCTTTTGTAACAAATAGCCGGCACCCAGGGTAACACCCGCGATCGGAGTTGTCTCCGATCGCGGGTGCTTAAACCCCTGTAGATGCCGCGAGTCAGTGCCGCCGTCGGCATCTAAACAAGCATCTGGGGTGTTCTTTCCCCACGATCGGCACCCCGAACCGTTGTCGGCGGGGGGGGCCCCCCCCGAACCGTTTTCGGGGGGCGCCGATCGTTGCTATAGTAACTCTGGGTCCGATTGGACCCAGAGTTACTAGCAGAATTGCCAGTAAGTGGCGTCTGTGACGTCATCTTACTGGCAAAGTGCAGCCTATGCAGTGATAGGCTGACACGTAATACTCGCAATACATGAGTATTGCAGAATATCATAGAACAGCAATCAGATGGATTGCGTGTTCCATTGTACCTATAAAGTATAAAAAAGTAAAAAAAAAAAGTTAGTTCAATAAAAAAAATAAAGCAATAATCACTTAAAAATGACCCCAAAAACCCAAAAAACTATACTAAAGAAGACATATAACTCGAAAAAAAAAGTCTAACTCATAACACAAAAACCCCACATATAAGTATACCGCGTCCGAACACCCGTAGAATAAAAAGTAAATCATATGAACCCCACGATAAACGCCGTCAAAAAAAACTGTTAATAAACCCTCCAAAAAATATGATCTTTTTACCTTTTCAATCCACACAAAAAAAGCTATAAAATGCGACCAAAAAACCCTAGTACTTAGACATGATACTGGTGCAAAGTACAAACATGTCCCGCAAAAAAAAAGACATCAAACAGTCCGTACAAAAACGTAACAAAGTTATGCCACTTGGAAGACGGCAATACAAAAATTAAGATTTTTTCCCCACATTAGGGTTTTGTTTGACAAATTAGTAAAACGTAAGAAAAATATTCATGTCTGGATCCCCGAATCGTATCAACCCATAGAATAAAGAAAATGATATAGTTTCTATACGGTGAACACCAAAAAAAAAAGTCAAAATCCAGTACAGAATTGATGCTTTTATCCTGCCCTCAAAAAAAGTTCCTAATTTTCAAACAATAGGTGATACCAACCCCCCAAAATGGTAACAATGGAAAAAAGCATCTCATCCCGCAAAAAAAATGCCGCATAATGGCCCAATAACGAAAAAGCGAAAAATTTTATAGCTTCACAAGGGTCCAATGAGGAAACTAAAATCCTGGCAGCTGCAGGGCATCTTCCTCTGCGTCTCGCTGTGCCACCATAATTTAAAACAAGACGGCCAACATGTGGGGGGTCTTTGTACTCAGGAGGAATGTGCAGAACAACTGTATGGTGGGTTTCTCTATGTTTTTCTTTGGAAATGTGTAATTTAGTGCTAATCGAACGTTATAAGGGAAACCAATGACCATTCTAAATTTCACTCATTTTGTTCAATTACTATGAGAAGATCTTCAAGGGGTTAAACAATCTTGTAAAAAAGTCTGTTTTGATAGATTGAGGGGTGAAGAGTGAAAAATGGGTAGATTTAATGGGGGTTTGATGCTAATATGTAAAATTTCATTCAAAACTGTATTTATCCCAAAAATAGTCAATTGAAAATCCGGGAAAGCGTATTCTATTGTAAGCCGGTGACAATCAAAATAAATTATCACAGACATTTCAGAATTCTGAAAATGTAACCCAGTAGACCAAATGCGGAAATGTTATTCAGCAACTTATTTAGGTGGTAAATACTATCGACCTGGAAAAACGCAATGATTAGATTTCGAAAATGGCAAAATTTCAAAAAATTTATCCTATATTTATCTTTTTTTGTAATAAACGCAAAACTTATCAGCCAACATTTACCACTAAAAACTGAGTAAAGACATTGTGGGAAAAAAAACAATCTCAGAACGTTTGATAAGAACAGTGTGTCAAAAGTTATAAACCATCTAAGCGAAGCAGTCAGAATCACAAAAAATAGGGTGAGCTAAAGATGTGGAAAACTGGCCTGCGTCCTTAAGGGGGTTAAAAAATTGTAGTACGCCCCTTGGTGTTTCATGTATATTTGAGATATATTGAGGTAATGACGTAGTTTTAGCACAAATCCAAATGATTAAGCGGAGTGTAAAGTGACTGGGGAATCTAAGACCCAAAAATGCAGGTGCTTAATGAGAAGCATCCGGAGAGGAGAAAGAAAAAAAACATTACACCAGCGATCAGTGACTCCTAATAAATGCTGGATCACTTTCAAATGCACAGACAGCAAGTACTTCTGGAGCTGTGATACCTTATCAAGATATGATAGCAGCGCTAATGTAGGACATCAGACAGAGGAACATCAGATAATCCTTACACACAGCAAAAGCCTGATGTGAAGCTGCTTGCCTGACTGAGCAGAGAGTCTACTGCACAGAGGATAGACAGCTAAGCGTATGAATCTCTGCAAACAAAAATGTCCTTTCTAGATGCCTCTATTTTTCAATATCAACCAATTACCCTTAAAATCGCTCCCCAAAAGTTCAGACAAATATGGATCTTACTTCATCCCATTTTACACACGGCGAGTCAAGGTTAGGGTTGTATAGGTTAGTGTATCACGTTCAGAAGCCCTTTGGTTCTGTTAAAAACTTATAGAATGCGTATAAAGGACAAAAATCTCAATGGTCGTGAGTGCAGAACGGGACATCACGATCAGACTATAAAATAGGAGGGGAAACTGGATCTTATCTGAGCTTGCAATTATGGGGCTCCATCAGTTACTAAGGGCTTGCAGCTGCCACTTTTGTTCGGACTTTTCACGTTCTTTAGGCTAATACGAGCTTACAAGGTATTAAGAAGTGTGTGGCGCTGGGTTTTGTTCACACGCGACCCTTTTGTGGCGCAGCTGCACTGGCCCCGTGCGAACATTAGGCGGCGTTGTGCCGTTGCTCTCCAACTGATTCGAACCAAGGGACGTATTTATGTGGGACTGTGTTCAAGCCGCCCCTGTTTTCCAATCAAAAGGGAGGCTGAGGGGTTCACCATCAGTAAAGACAACCCCCCCCCCCCCACCTTCAGCACGTTGCCGCACTTGCGGACAATGGGGAATATTCATATAGGCGGGCGTAATAACGATCATCAGTTTAATAAAAAATAACAATCTATACTCAATCTTTGGCTTCTCTCCCGGCACACACGGCTCTGTCTTCTCTTCTCCTGCACATATTGCTGCACGGAGAGAAGCGGAAGGTGAGTATAGATTTTTTTTCAAGAGGATCTGTGTGGAATTCACATAATGATGTCGGGAGGATATGTGAAAGGGGGGAATCTGGCGATGGGCATTTCATTAAAGAGGGCATGTGCTGTGAACTGGGTCGGCTGACGGTGTGGATGGTAGAAGCATAAGAGGAATGGACTGGGGGTAGTGTGGGTTCAATACGGGAGTGGGACGTGAGGCTCTATCTATACGAAGTGGACATGCAGGGGGCCATCTATATATGAGTGCACAGTGCAGGGGCTATCTAATAAAGTGGTGACATGTGCAGGTGCTATCATATACCTAGTCGGGATGTGCAGGGGCTTCTATATGAGCGTGAGCAGGGCAGGGGCTATTCTGATGAGGCATGTGCGATACTATATCAAGTGGGCACGTGCGGGGCTCCGGATATATTCTGAGTGGGCATGCAGGGGTTATCATATAACTGAGTGGACACGTTTCTGCAGGGGCATTATATACTGACGTGGGCACATGACAGGGGCTATCTATATATAGTGGACACATGCAGGGGCTGGCGACATGATACGGGGATTAAGTCTTATATACTGAGGGATGCGGGCTATTCACGATGGCTGCGTGGCTATCTATTATACTGAGTGGGCACAATGGACGGGGACTATTTAATACTGAGAGGGGCATTGCAGGGGCTAATCTATATATCGAGTGGGAACAGGCAGGGGCTATCTATAATATTGAGTGGCCACATGCAGAGGCTTATCTATATAAAGCGGGGCACGGTTGGGCGCTATCTATATTACTGATGGGGCACATGCAGGGGCTATTATATACTGAGTGGGCACATGCAGGGGCTATCTATATACTGAGTGGGCCACATGCAGAGGCTATCTATTTATACTAAGCGGACATGTTGTGGGGCTTTTATACTGAGGTGGCACAGCAGGGGGCTTATATTATCTACGAGTGGGCACATGAGGGATATCTATATAGAGTGGGCACATGCAGAGGCTACTATATACTAAGCGGACATGTGCTGGAGCTATCCTATATACGAGTGGGCACAGCGGGGCTATCTATATATGAGTGGGCACATAAGGGTTATCTATAACTGAGTGGACAACATGCAGGGGCTATGTATATACTGAGTGGGCACATGAGGGGTATTGTATAACTGAGTGGGCACTGCGGGGCTATCTATATATGAGTGGCGAACATGCAGAGGCTGTATGATTACGACGGTGGGCACATGCACTGTATTATATATTGAGGGGCCACATGCAGGGGGTATCTATATACTGAGTGGGACACATGCAGGGTGCTATCGATATACTGAGGTGGGCCCATGCAGGGGGCATCTATTATACTAAGCGGCATGTGCAGGGGTTCTATCGATACTGGGTGGGCACATGCAGGGGCATCTATATACTGAGAAGTGGGCACATGCAGGGGAGCTATCTATAACTGAGGGGGCACATGGCAGGGGCTATCTATATACTAAGCGGGCAGTGTGCGGTGCCAAACATATAGAGGTGGTAAGTCACAGGGGCTATGCTATATTACTGCAATGTGGGATGGCAGGGGCTATCTATATACTAAGTGGGCATGTGCTGGGCCAACTATATACTGAGTGGGCACATGCAGGGGCTATCATATATACGGAGTGGCCACATGCAGGGGCTATCTATATACTAAGCGGGCATGTGCTGGGCCAACTATGATACTGAGTGGGCACATGCAGGGGGCTTTATCTATATACTGATGGCAACATGCAGGGGCTATCTATATTACTGAGTTGGCCACATGCAGGGGCTATCTCATATACGGTGGCCACATGGCAGGGGCTATCAATACTGAGGTGGGCACATGCATGGGGCCTATCTATATAATGCAGTGGCCACATGCAGGGGTCTATCTATATTACTGAGTGGCCAACATGGCAGGGGCTACTATATACTGAGTGGCACATGCAGGGGCATATCTATATACGGTGGGCACATGCAGGGGCTATCCAAAAGTGAATTTATTTTTTACTCAATGCAGTGTTTGGAAAAAAAAATGTTTTTAAAGTGGTGACAGTTCCACAAACTCACACTATGCTAATCTTTTAAAGGCGTTGTGTCAGTATTCAGTTTTTCATTTCAGTGATATTTTGCAATGTGCTGTGTTCAGTCATCCTCGTGTGCATTCTTCCTCTCCTCCAACAACATCATCTTCCCTCCATACCGGGTGAAGGTGAAAGACACGGAAGTGGGGAGGGAGGCTGGATTGAGTTTGGAGGAGAGGAAGGGGACACCAAGGTGCTGCCTCTTCCCACCCCCTTAGGATTCAATAAGTGCGTGTCATGTGCAATAAAGTTTATGAAACGAATTGAAATGATTCAGACTGAGACAAAGGGTATTTTTAAAACAGCATAGCATAGGCTATACGAAAAATGTCATCTAGGGTGGAAGATTTAGCCGTGAGGCGAACCTTTAGGCGACAAGTGCAGAAATGCCAACCCAAACCCACTGTATGTTATCACGATGGTGTGCCAACCTAAAAGTTAAAGCAGTAAGTTACTGCTCCGTGTCTTCAACCAACTTTCATCTTATTGCTAACTCCGGAAGCAACACAGTAGAAAGATGAAAAAGGTGCATATTTTAGCTTCTTCTAGTGTCCCTACTGTACAGGAGAGATCAGTGGGGCCAGCAGGAGGTCCTCCAAAGATAATTGGCCATATGTCTACTCATTCTCCCCTTCCACGCCCGAAGCAGTGAGGTAAGTATCAAAATATGAACTGAAAGCAGCCATTCTTTAAGTTGCTGGAACTGCAGGAAGATACTGAGTCCTGTATGGTGTGCTGGGGCGACTGGACGGGTGCACCACAGAAAGGGCTCTGAGTGCCGGCCTCTCGACACCGTTGCATTAGGTTCACCACCGCTGATTTAGCACAATATTGTTAAAACAGGGGGGGGGGCAACTAAATATGCAATTGTGTGTGGAAATCAACATCAGAGTAATGATTAACATGCTATGGAGTTATATTGCCCCGTTTTATCATAACATATGGCGGTGATAGGGATGTTGATTGCAGGGGCCCCAACAGCCCTCTTGACTTTGTAAGGTGAGTCATAATTACCCTTTGAGGGAGGAGAGATAGGCTGCCAGGCAGCGAGATGGCCCGAGTAAAAGAAAGACAAGGTCCGTTTCGATGACTCAAATACAACTGTTATTTCAAAAAACCCCAGCTTTGTAATTTTTAATACAGAGAAATCAGCATTTTGGGGTGTTGTATGCAAGGAGATAAGGCGCTTAGATTCTATTGGACATCAGCAACATTATGGAAAAAAATAAATGTAATTGTGCTCAGTTTCAGAGACCTTGTACACAGGATATTCGTTTGATACAAATGCTGAGAAGGAGATGATAAGTGGCTCCGAGACATCATTATCATGCAGCATCAAGGACAGACTGGCTTCTCATTAAATGTTGTTAGAACGGGTATAGCTGGACAGGCCAGCAAACAGGTTAATAATATGAGTTTTGAATCACGATACACGGACATGGTCGGGAACATGGCCGCTGATAAGATGGCAGACGTAGTCAAGATGGTCCGAAACAATGCGATCTCCCTAACAGATCGGGTCACGGATTTTCCATGCGCGCAGTTTTGGATGAATTTTCATGACGGTTGAAATAAAACTGCAAAATCATTGCATCGGGCAAAGGCATCTAAAATGCAATGAAAACGCATGTGAAAGTATATAGTGAATACAGCTTTCAAGAATTTTATAGCAATACAATGATAGATGGGGAACGTGGCCTCAAAATTTGCCATTGCAAGAAAAAAAAAAATACAAGCTTCGTTTTTTCTCTTACAAAGCAATGTTTTTTCAAGTGGTTGTGACATCAACAGGCCCCAGCATTTAGGCTGCGTCGACAACGTTCTGCCGGGGTTGCGTTTCCAAAAACACATCAGACGGGAGGGGCTGGCCAGATTCATCATATATGTTACAACCAAAAGCATGCAATCGAGTAACGGGTGCCCAGTGTATTGCATTGTGTTACATTACAAATACGGGAAAACTATGAAACACATATTCGATAGGCAAAAGCCTCCTCCCGCTACGTTGCGTAGTTGAAAACAAATACAGAGGGGTCTTGTGAACACACAGCCAGAGGGTGCGGATAAACGGTTGCAATTTGGTGTGTGTGAATTCTTGGTTGCATGTGTGTGGTTTAAAATCCCAGCGTTTATTTACTGTTTATCATGCATTTAATGATTTTGAATCAGTTTTTTGAATTCTGGAAGTGTAAGAGAGCAGTGTGAAATCTATAAAAAGGAGGCTACGACTTGCTGAAATGTAAGAAAAAACGGAGATAAACCAGCCAGAGCAGCCCCCAAAGGACCGCAGGAAAAGAAGGTAGTAAAGGCTTAGCTATAAGGACGTGATGTAAACCAAATCCTTTTACCCACTGCCATATACGAAAATGTCAATAAAAATAAAATATTAAAAGCACTAGACAGTCCAAAATACGTTTTAATTCAGGTTCAGTACTTCAGCAGGGCTGCACAGCAGCTACTACAGCTCTGGAGTGTGCAATACCATCTTTATCATAGAGGCGATCACAGTACGGCTGCCAAAAGGACAAAGAAAACCAAGGAATGCAGGAAAGGTAAAGCAGCCACATCATAAGAAGAGCGAGACATACCTAGAACAGAGACTCAGGATTGTACTTGTACACTGTACAGATCACTAACGGGATTGCATCCATGTACCTCTATTAATATGACAGTCTCTAAGCTGTTTTGTTTTCTGATTTTTTTTTTCTTCTTACAGGCGGGTCCTCATTAAGAACACCGACTACAGCACGACCTCGGAATTTACTTTACTTTAGCCTAAGCTACAATAAACAGCGATACCGTGATCACAGGTGTCTGCATTAAAACTTTATTGATTAATCTGGTTCTATATGACATCCCAACCATTTGTAAAATCCCATTGTCTCAGAGACCAAAAAAATTGACAGTTCTTGACTTGATACAATTAAACTTAAAGGAACTGTTACCATGAGAGGCATTTTTAGCACGTCCCCCAGTCCCCAAAGAGCATGTAAATACACTGCCAAAGTTGTTTTTTGTATTAAAAATTGGTTTACAAAAAAAAAAGATATGTTACATTGTACCTTTGCATAGATCTGCTGGGGGATAGGTAGTGCAAAGTGGGAGGGGATGGAAAGGAGCGTCCCCCCCCCACACTTGGAAACAGCCTTCTCCATGTGACCTTATCAAAATATGAAACACCATCACTTGGGCTTAGCGACGCCCCCTGCTCCACTACCAGCCAAATCCGAGGTGTGTGGGAGTGTATTCATATATTTGAAAAAGGTCACATGTTTCCCAAGGTGGGGGGGCCTGCTCCTTTCCAGCCCTCCCAATTGGCAACTGCCTAGTCACACAGCAGATGCTAATGAACGGTTCACAATATCATATCTTTTTTTTCTTAAAACCATTTTTATAGAAAAAAACTCTTCTTTGGCAGTGTATGTATTGTCTGTGGGGGGAGGGGGGGGGGGGAGTGCAAAAACTGGCTCTCCTGTGACAGGTTCCTTAAGAACCAAACCTCCCACTATCTGAGTAACCAGGAGATGCCTGTATGATTTTATAAAAGAGTTACGATTCTCAATCATTGTTCCTTTAAAACGCAGCGAGCTTCTGAATTTCGAAAGTTCTGGCGCCTATCACTGAGATCAACTGATAAAGAGTTTCCGACTATAGAACTTCTTCATTGAAAAAAATAAATAAAATGATAGCCCTGATCAATAGTATTTAAATAGAGGTAGATGAGATTTTAGAATATCCACTGCTGGGACCAAAAACTTAATTAATTCAACACCTCAATAACTATAAACTGGCTATAAGAAACCATATAAGTCAATATAGGACATAAAGATATGATAATTAATTTTAAATACATTTCTATTACAGGGAACTTATCAAGGTAAAACATGCTCTACTAAACTTTCCCAATCTCATGGCTCATCGGAGAATATAAGGCGCATTGCCATGAACCAATATCCCAATTTTGTTTATGGATTTCGTCACTAACAATGGATCATATTTAAAACACATGTGTTTTTTTCTTGATAATACAGCAGACAACACACCTCTTTTCACTAGAGTTGAGGGACTAGTCCGGAGCAGACCACATATGCGTAACATTCCTGAAGCAATTCAGCTACACAGTTCAGCCACAAAGTCGATGGTGGTAAAAATAACTTCTGTTTATCATCGCAAGGGTTAACATTGTCAGGAACATTACAGCTAGCGTCACAGACCGACGCGTTTCGAACGGCAGTGCCCCCCCCTTCTTTAATCAAGGTCTGATATAAAATACAAGCGCGACTAACTATTTGAAGGAGCGCGTCCCGAGGAAGTCCACCCCACAAGGCGGGGAAACCTCATCACGTGATCGGAGCCACCCGCAGATAGGCTCTACGTTCCGATAACAAAACTACTACATTATACAGATACAAAGTAACACTTCATTGCGTAGGTAGGCAGTACATGGAAAAGGAAACTAGTGCAAAGACAATGGTAAGTAATCAAACAATATATACACACATTCATCCCCAATGAAATATAGATAGAAGGAATCTAATGTACATAGCATTGTCGTTAGCACTGTCGTTTACATAGAGGACAAAGAGTTCAGAATGGATGAATGAATACATGGGTAAAACAAAATTTACATTTGAACCATCTGGCAAGTAAAGTTAAGCCTACATAAGAACGGCAGCTGACAGATAATATCAATCTATCAATAACAGAGAAGATTGTCCTGTCTGGCATTCAGGGCCCTAGGGTGTTTAGTTCCCAAAGAAAACAATCCAAAGGCGACTTTCGTTTCGTAATTTTCTGGTGGTCCACCCCCCTAACTGGGCGATTAACCTTTTCATATTGCTGCCATGTAAAACCTGCACAGGCCTTGTATGTAGATCTCATGAAGTGGCGTGATTGAAACACGTGGATACAATGTATGCGTTATGGGAAACATCAGATCAGTGTCGACGTTTATCTAATTTGATGTTGGACCAGTGGTGCAAACCAACCTATTGTAAGACCTCCATAACATAGGGTAATGAAAATATATATACAAACAATGCAGGTGCAATTAATGTAGGGACTTCACAGGATCTCGTTGTCCTGTAGAATAAGATGAATCGGATGCCGGTGATATACACATTACAAACGCGGACACGTGTCCGGCACTGGGGTTGCCTTGGATATGCAGCCAAGAGGGGGGGTTCAACCATTTCATTCTGATACAAACTCGGGATAGTTGATTTCCAAGGTTGGAGCCCTCCATGGGAATGAATTGACTCCATCCTTCACAAGATATAGAGTATGGATCTGCGCGCAAAAGGGGAGATTCTCTGATGATACCCTTACAGCAAGTGACCTGTATGCTAAATGTGGTACTAAAGGTGAGGTTGAGGTAAGTATTATCCAGAACATCCCTTTTATTTTTACTTTTTTTTTCTTTTTTTACCCATGTAATTCATTATCCATTATGAACTTTGTCCTCTATGGACAAACGACAGTGCTAACGACAATGCTATGTACATTAGATTCCTTCTATCTATATTTCATTGGGGATGAATTTGTATAATATGTTTGATACTTACCATTGTCTTTGGCACTAGTTCCTTTTCCATTTACGCCCTAACTACCAATTGTAGTGTTACTTGTATCTGCTATAATGTTTAGTTTCGTAGCGGGCCAATGAGCCGACTGCGGTGGCTCCGATCACGTGATGGGTTTCCCCGAATGTGGGGTGGGGGACTTCCGGACGCTGTCCTTCAAATAGTTAGTCCGCTTGTATTTTTATTTTCAGACCTTGATAAGACACTTGCCGTGTCGAAACGCGTCGGTCTGGGGACCCCTTTGGATAATAAAAGAAGTTATTTACCACCCATCGCTTTGTGTGGATTGGAGCGATTGCTTCATGAATGTACACACGTTTTTTCTTGAATCATTGGGGTATTATGATGTAAATCCCGCCACTTCACCAAAGCAGGGAATGCATCCATTAGGCTCCGGAATTCTTGCTCTCTGCCTCAAGAACGCCCCACACGCTGCTTTTAGCATGAAAATATGACCATAGTGAACAAATATTTTTCGTACAAAAGGTTTAATTTTTTTAAAAACATACGATAAGACCTTTGTATAAAATTTGGTTTATCCCTGTCTATACATACAGTAAGTGGGGGGGGGGTAGGGATGGGCCAGGGGGGGTGTTGTTATACAATACTGTAAGGGGGGAGGGGTGGGAAGGGTGTTATATAAACTGTAAGTAGGGTAGGGATGGGTAGGATGGGAGGTTGTTATTAATTACTGTAAGAGGGGGAGGGGTGGGGGAAGGGTGTTTAAAATAATGTAAGAAGGGTAGGATGGGGAAGGGTGTTATAAAATACTGTAAG
Organism: Engystomops pustulosus; assembly: GCA_019512145.1. Lineage (NCBI taxonomy): Eukaryota > Metazoa > Chordata > Amphibia > Anura > Leptodactylidae > Engystomops > Engystomops pustulosus. The sequence goes on along the minus strand of WNYA01000206.1, from coordinate 161,925 downwards.
GGGGGGGAGGGGGTGGGAAGGGTGTTATACAATACTGTAAGCAGGGTAGGGATGGGAAGGGTGTTATAAATACTGTAAGCGGGGGAGGTGGTGGAAGGGGTGTTTTTATACAAGAATGTAAGAAGCGGGAAGGTGGTGGGAAGGGTGTTCAACAATAATAAAGCGGGGGAAAAAGGGTGGGAAGGGTGTTTACAATAGTATGTAAGAGGCGGTAGGGGGTCGGCAGGGTTATACAAGCTTCGTCAGCGGGGGGTAGGGGGTGGGAAGGGTGCGTTTGTAACAATACTGTAAGCGGGGGGGAGGGAGGGCTGGGGGAAGGGTGTGTATACATACTGTAAGCGGGGGAGGGAGGGGAAGGGTGTATGTAATACAATACGTAAGAGGGGGAGGGATGGGAAGGGTGTTATTAATACTGTAAGCGGGGGGGGGAGGGTGGGAAGGGGGGTATCAATAATGTAGCAGGGGGAAGGGGCGTGGAGGGTGTTATACATAATATATAAGCGGGGGCAAGGAGAACGAGGGGGAAGGGTGTTATACAATACTGTAAGCGGGTGAGGGGTGGGGAGGGTGTTATACAATACTGTAAGCGGGGGTAGGGGTGGGAAGGGTTGTTATACAAGTACTGTAAGCGGGGGAGGGGTTGGGAAGGGTGTTATACAATACTGTAAGCGGGGGGGGGGAGGAACGGGAGGGATGGGAAGGGTGTTGTTATATACTACGTAAGGCGGGTAGGGGGGGGCCCAGGGAGTGATACAATCTTATAAGCGGGAGGAGGGATGGGAAGCGGTGGTATATAATTACTGTAAGCGGGGGAGGGGTGGCAATGTATACAATAATGTAAGTGGGGAGGAAGGGGTGGGCAGGGTGTTATACAATACTGACAGTGGGGGTAGGGGTGGGCAGGGTGTTATACAATACAGTAAGCGGGGGAGGGTGTGGGCAGGGTGTTATACAATACAGTAAGCGGGGGAGGGGTGGGCCGCGGTTCGTTTACAATACTGTAAGCGGGGTAGGGGTGGGCAGGGTGTTATACAATACTGTAAGTGGGGGAAGGGGTGGGCAGGGTATACAATACAGTAAGTGGGGGAAGGGTGGGCAGGGTGTTATACAATACTGTAAGTGGGGGAGAGGTGGGCGGGTGTTATACAATACTGTAAGCGGGGGGAAGTGGGGGCAGGGTGTATACAATACTGTAAGCGGGGGAAGGGGTGGGAAGGGTGTTATACAATACTGTAAGCGGGGGAAGGGGTGGGAAGGGTGTTATACAAGACTGTAAGCGGGGGAAGGGGTGGGAAGGGTGTTATACAATACAGTAAGCGGGGGGTAGGGGTGGGCAGGGTGGTATACATACGTAAGCAGGGTAGGGGGGCAGGGTGTTATACAATACTGTAAGGGGGGTAGGATTGTGCAGGGTGTTTTATAAATACTGTAAGTGGGGGAGGGGTGGGAAGGGTGTTATACAATACTGTAATTGGGGGTGGTTTGGTAGGAGTGGGAAAGGGTGTGTGGTGTTTGTTATGTCATAAAATGAAAGCTGAGTTTTGATTGGTTTCCAGGGCAACTGGACAGTTTACTCCGGCACTTCTGATAAATCTCCCCCATATGAAGTAATCATGCGGATATCCGATGATCAGTGCGTTCCTATTCGGGGACTCTTTCCCCAACCCCCTAATATAAAGCGAAAAGCATCATTTAGAGCATGTCCTATTCCTCTACTGGGCTCAGACAATCTTTTTTATTGCCATCGGTTCTGGAACATGGCTTTCTAAAAAAAACGGGCCCTCAGAACCCTATGTAGGGCACACGCTCTCAGAACCGGCACAGAGCTCACCGGATGGACTCTAGGCATCTCTCTGCAGGTCGAGGGAGGCCACGATGTGCCAGTTTTAAGCCATTATTGTACATTCTTGGCAACCATCGGCACCTGAGCCATAGGTTTCACCACCAATGCTCTATCCTGTTGTGTCCAGTTAAAAAAACCAAGTTACAAAGCCATAATTCCTTGCAATTTCATACCTACCCAAAACAGTGGATCCCCTCTCCAGTGCCATTAAAAACAAAAATCCTAATGTGGTGAAATTGGCAAAAAAAAACAAAACACATTGGGGCCAGATTTACTTACCAGTCCCTGCGATCCACTGAGGTGCGGTTACCCGACGAGGAATGCACGCGGTCGGATTTCCCTCCCCACCTTGTTCAAATCTAAATTTTTGCGTTCTGCACCACATTCACATTTTGATCAGTTTTAGTTTCCAAAAGTTCTATTAAGGTTTTATGGAGTTGTGGAAATGGCGATGATGAAAAGGATCAGTTCAGACTGTCTTGTTGCGCTATTGTATGCTGGATGCTGGGAATAACCGTTTTCATATTTTGATAGATAAGGGGCTTTGGGAAAAGGGGATACTAACATGTTTTATAATGTATTTTGTTTTTTTATGTCAGTTCTAGATAAAAAGGGAGTTAAATAAATGTTTGTTTTTTATTATATTTTTTTACGTTTTTAAAACTATTTTTAATTATTATTTAGACCTCCAAGGGGTTTGATCATTTTGTTACTATATACCTGCAGTAATCATTGCAACATATAAGGCGTTTTGCTAGTGATCACTCTAAGAGTCTGCCCGAGTCCTTCTTCCTAGCTACCAGTCAAGACAAAGAAGAAACTGAGGAAAATGAGACGAATATAAGGAAGATAGCGTGACACTTGAGGTAGGAATGCAAAAACAAGACAATTCCAGGGCAAAGGGAGTGGGAAATGAAGCGAGGAGCCTCACTCGGGACCAGAGGAAGGGACGAGTAGATATCTGGTTATAGTACATTATTCCAGTGGGAGGACGCAATCATGATAGCAACTACGCCTTGCAGCGCTGGGGACCAGGGTTCAAGTACCAGGGTCAAACCTCTGCAAAGAGTTTATATGTCTTTCCTGTTTGAGTGGGTTTCCTCGGGTCCCCGGTTCCTCCAAACCCAAAACATAATGGCCAGGTTGATAGATTGTTGAGGCCCATGGGGACAGGGAGTGATGGATAACTCTGTGCAGAGCTGCTAATCTGTGTGCACTATATAAATAAAATAATAATTATTATTTATTTATTATCATGAACACCTTTAAAGTTTGCCAAAAACGCACATTTATCAGATACAAAAAGTCACCAACTCTATAAAAAACGTCTTTGCCTGGATGTGAAAAACTAGGGAGCCAAGGGACGATAGGGTAAATAATGGGGCTCATTTACTAGGCTAAGAAGTTCGCGCCATTTCGTCGGGTAATCACAAAGATCAATTGCGCCGGAATTGCTTGGGGATTTTGGAGCATGTGATCGGATTGTGGCGAATCTGACGCCGCTTTCACGAGACCCAGCAGAAATAGGGGCGAGGCCGTCGAAAACCTGAAGGATTCAGAGAAAAACGCAGAGTTTTAAAAAAATACTGTATGTCGCAAGGAATAGAACTTACATACACCAGGAATACAAGCAGGTGAACTCCGCGGACTGCAGCGCAGCAGCGACACTAGTGGAAATCGGGCGCACGCCCTAGTGATCCCGGCAGAACCCGAATCGACGTTGGACAACCCCCGCGGGATTGTGAATGGATCAGGAGTCAAGTAAATGTGCCCCAATGAGTGGCCCATTCCTAAATATGGGCGAATAATTTTTTTATGTTTGAGATCCATGTCATTGACCCAACCAATTTTTTTTTTTGAGAGCTAGCAAAATTGGCTTATTGAAGGCAAAAAGTACCTACACTGTTCAGCTGGGCAAAGTAGCGTTTGTTTTAGCAACTAATGGGGGGGTCTTCACATGGGATCGTTTGTGGACAAGCTTGGTGAAGGTATATTGGTGTATAAAACATAAATGGGAGTAGGAATCTTTTGTGTGTATAGTGTGAGTGATTGTGCAGGGAGGGGGATCTGTCTGGGGATTTATCCTGTTCTCCGGCTTATAATAGAGGTGAACCTCCCATTGTTATTCTGCCTGTGATGAAAGAGATTAAATCACCATCACAGAACAGGATGTCATAGGCTAATACAATGTGAAGACAATTCTTCGACCATATTGGCCAATTACCAAAGTTATTGTTTTGTAATGGTGCAATTAGAGCCCCAAATGATCTTTGATGGGCCCAAATACCTAGTTATTACAGATGGCGACCCCAAGTGATCATCAGCAGTTGTTTTAAAAAAAAAAAAAAACCAAAATTGTTACTTTCATAAATCACACTGTTAGAATGTGTCCCTCATAACTCGTAACAAATGACTGGAAAATTGAACAATCTAAGACCTTGTTTCACCACGTCCATATATTTTGCCGACCATAACTGCTGAACAGTTGGAATTTTTCAGCACCAAAAGAATGCTGCTGCACGAAAACTCCACAATGGAGTAATAAAAAAAATAGCTGGCTGTATACTGGGAGGCTGGATGGCTGTATATGGCGCGGGCAGGTTGCTGGCTATATACTGGGGCTGGTTTGGATGCCTATATATGAAATAACTAGGGTCTGGCGGGGGCATGGTACTGGCTTTTTTATTTATACTTAGGGGCTAGTGGCTATTAGAACTGGGGGGCTAACTATATAGTAGGGGGCTGGCTGAGCTATATATGGGGGGCATGGACTAAGTATATACTGAGGGGCTGGCTGGCTATATACTGGGAGGTGGATCTAATACTACGGGCTGGCTGGGCTATATCATGGGATGGTCTGGCTATATACGGGGGATAGCTGGCATATACTGGGGGGGCAGTGGGAGTCTGTAAATGGGGTGGGGGTGGGTGGACTGGCTAATAATGGGGGTAGAAGGCTTGGCTAGCTATATTATGGGCGGGAGTAGGCTGGCTGGATAAACTATTATTGGGGGGCATGGGCTGGCACCAATGATTTACCACCCAGGCTTATTACTAGAGGTAAATTAGGTTCCGTCGTTTTTTGTATAAAAATTAGGTACCCATGCTTATTTCCAGTTGGCTTATACTGGAGTAATACGGTACCGGTTATACATGTCTGGTGTGGTGCCCATATGATCAGGGGCCACTCGCGTCTATAGAGAGTGATTGGGCATGAATAAGATTTTTAGGATAAGTGCAAACTAATAGGGTCACCAATATGGTACCCAGGGGCTACAGACATCTGGTGTGTAGGAACATTGCACATGTCACCCATATGCACTCTACCTCCCATGGAAAATCACGCCCATCAGGACACTGGTTACAGTGGAAGCACTGAGGTACTGGGAGATGCTCGTAAATATTTGTTCTGCATGGAAAAAGTCTCTCAGCTGAAACTGAATTTTTAAGGTGCCTGTGTAATGCTGGTGATCATTAATGAAATGTAAATGTAATTTTATTGTGAAAATACAAAACACAGTGAAAACACCATAGGTACGGATGCTAAAAAAAAAACAAAAGAAAAGAAAGAAAAAACCAAAATTAGAGAGATGTAGCGTCCGCACACGAAATGAAAAGTATATATAGATAAAAGAGTAGACCAGTAATCCAGCGCACGACAGTTATTTGTCCAGGGAAAGGAATGGTTTTGCACACAACACCACACTGACATTCTTACAACGGCCATCCTTCCCCAGCGCAAGTGCAACATATTAACATCTTGCCCTTTTTATGTACCATTTATGTGGTAGCATGCCTTAAAGGGACACCTTACACCACGAATCACCTATAAGTAGATCGGGTGGTAGGTGGATGTAAGGGACGTGAGGCGAGCTCTTTTAGAGATATCTCACGTTCCCGCTAACTTTGCGTACACTTTATGAGTATATGTAAATTTAATATGCGGTACGGGGCGCGGATAGCCGGCAACAAGGCTACCAGCGCGGGCTATCACGACCGGGGGGTAGCCACATTAACTCCTCTACCCTGTGTGTGTGGCGCGCAGTCCTGAGCTGCGCGCCAATCGTCTGAAAGCCGGTAATGCGCATGCGAAGTAGATCCAGGCCTAGGAGAGGAGGACGATCAGACAGGGATCTGCGCATATGCCAAAGAACGCCATCAGTGACGGAAGAGGGCGCGCAGTAAGAGGAGCATGTGAGCAGCACACAAAGGGCGGAGGATAGCAAGTAATGTGGCCCGGGGCGTGCGACGTAGCCGCGCGTGTGTAGCGCTATTCGGCCAATTAAGTTTCCCAAAAGTTAGCGGGGACGTGAGGATGCTCAAAAAGTTACCACCGATACCTTTATAGGTTTGTATGCCTAAGGTCGAACTGTTATATTTATATGTAAACCCAGCTGAAATTTTTTTTGGGCCTCTGTGACATGGATTTGAAAAGTTGGGTTGTCATTAGAACCAGGATAACGATAAAGCTTCATTACAGACCCTGTGATAAATGTTACAGCTGATCATTGAGCCTAAGGCTAAAGTACAGTAAATTACCAAAATCCAGAGGTCGTTTGTAACTAGCGGTCGTCTGTAAGGTCGGGTGTTATTAAAGTAGGGGGACCCCGCCTGTACATATTTATTTATAAGGTAGAGAACATCTCTGGCACAATGGTGAGTGGATACTAGAAATGTATGAAACCAAACCACAAAAAAAACCCCAAAACACAGGACAGTGAAAATTGACCATGTGCCGTGATTTGATTTAGGTGTGAAAGGGCTGTGTGTTAAACTAAATATGGCGTCTTAGGTCCATCATACAAACAAATGGGCCCTGTGATCTAGATGCATAATTTTGAATCAGACTCGCGAGAAAAAAAAACAATGCGACCCCCTACTTAATATTTCACCGTGTGATGGTGGGGGACCCACACCATCGGTAGTGCCAGTCCGATTATACAGGTCAAATACTGAAAGCATATCCTGACTTTAATAATAAAACTAGTTATGATAAATAAATGGGGGGGGGAGGGGGGGATGAAGAGAAAATTCCTTAAAAAAAACCTCTGTGTTGTTATACCAAGACCATCTTTCACGCTCTTGACAAATCGTCAAAATATTTGACGGTAAACCTTCTCAGTATGAAACTGAACTATATTTTTTACATAATACGTACTATAATCGAACATCTTTGTACGTTTGTTGACGCGTTTTGTGTGTGACGTTGTGACTGAAAGATGGATGTTTTTGTGTCGGGAAGCTTAATGAATTAGATTGGTCATTTATCTTATGATGGTGTGACATTTTTTCCTCAAGTTTCACACAGAAATCCTCTACTGTGTGAAGCAAGGCTGATAAAAAAGTGGTGAGGGGGACAAGGGGCAGTGGAGGGGAAGCATTGTGGGGGGAAGGGCAAGAGGGACTTTGTAGTGAAGGATGCTTACTCCCAGGCTCCTAATTACTCTCATCCTACTCTCGCACCAGGACTGTGTTGCTATGACGTTTCTATCCTATTTATTCCTTCAAGACATTGCCATCAGGAGGAAGGCAATGCCCACTACATTGAATCCTTTTCCCCTCCTCCTCCTTCTCGGTGATCGATCACCATTTTACCCCCCAAAAAAAGACGCTTGTGACCCACCTGGAGGAAAAAAAAAAAAAAAAAGGAAGACGCAGTTTTTTTTGAAAGTATTATTTTTTTTTTTTGGAGGGGGCCGAATTGGGGAGCTAAAAACAAAAAAAAAAAAACGCACAAAGTGGAATGGATTTTTATTTTAAAAGTCCGTCCAGTGGTGGTGGTGTGGGGGAGTCATTCTCACCTAACCTGCCTGCAAGAATGGCTGCAAACATTACCAGGGTTGGACCAAGGTCTAAGAGGAGTTCCCAGAAGCCTGATGGGCTGTAGGTTCCGCGAATCTACTCTCTCGCTCCCTCCCCTCTTTCCTCCCCCCGCCTATCGCGTTGGCGGCTACGCAAGGGGCTCCCTTACTCCCCCTCCCCTAGTATCACCATTCAACGGGCCCTCCGCCGGAACAATCGTGCCGCGAGGAGGGCCCACCCCATAAGCGTGTGAAGGCGGATGCAGGGGGACTGGAGCGCGTATTTCTGGGTGCTAGGATTCCCGCACTCGCTCTGTGCCCTGCTTGGAAGTAATTAGGGGGTGGTGTGTATGTACGGAGCAGCGGTGCGATTGCCAGAACCTCTTTTGTTATGTGATATATTTTTATGGGCCTGATTGAGGCCAAGGGCCCGACATGTTGGCCGCACTGTAGCGATTTTTAGTCGCTCTTATGTGGAGGTGTTTGGGCAGGCGGCTCCCGGTTGCCTTCCACGACGTCTGCGCCGCAACCCCTCCTTAAGTTCTGACAGTGACGTTTAGTTTAAAAAAAACGCATGGTTTCGTGCTGTTTTTTTTTTTTTTGTTCCGAGCGATCGGTGGGCCCATGGGGTGGAGGGGGGCGAAAAGTAGAAAAAAAAAAAAAAAGATGCAGTCAACATGGGCGAGGAGGGGGATAAGGGGGGATTAATGTGACACAACAGAGCCTGAAGCCAACAAAGGGAGGCAGGAAGAGGAGGCATAGGAAGGGGCAGACCGTCTGCTGCTGTGTTTGTACTGGATTGCTCTACAAATTGCTTTGCAATGCTTTGGCGGAATGAACAAGATGTCAGAGGGGAGCAAGTTTTTAGTTGTTGGAGCAAATGGTCTCGAAGCGAGAAACGGTTGTTTTGAGTTCTGTTTCTGGATCTTTGTATTGTAATAGGAACGCGGTGTAAATAGCGGAATCGGGAGTGGGAAAGTAACGTAAAATATGTGTTTTATAATTGCGCGTCTGTCAATGGACTTTGCTGCCATGCATGAGATAAAGAGACAACCTAAAAATGTTTTATGTTCGGAAAATAGGTTTTGCTGTGAAATAGGACATGAAATAGTGCGCTATGTTTATAGGGGTTCTCCAAATCGGTACAACGGCGCTCCTATTATTCTGCGTTGCGGTTGGAAAAACTAAGCTTTTTATGACGATAAACGGCCTTGCCGTGGACAGAAACACGCTTGCACGTATTTTTTTGATACCACGTTTATCGGTTGACCCGTCGGGGGGGCGCGGGGTGCGTCTTGTGACTTAAAAGTGATGCGGCTTTTTTCTAAGTACCAAAATACGTAATAAGTGTTTAGATGAGGGGAAAAAAAGAATAATGTAAAATAAAGGGGGCCCTACGCAGTAGTCATATTCAAAACTGACAGAAAACAATCTCGGTAGCTTTTTTTTAATGGTAACAGTAGCAATTGCCTGCAGAAAGGCTTGCCACGTAATCGCCCCGCCTATCATTGACCCGTCGTTTGGCTTGCTCACTTAAAACAGGGACTGTAGTGTCCATCCAAAAATAATAATTACAAAACAGTCTAGGAGGTAAAATGAAAAAAGATGTCTGCGCTTAAGGGGGGTTCACCTCGGCATTGTAAGTTTTGTCAAAACGAAAGAAAAAATGGCGTCTGTTGTGGTTAAAATGGCCGTTGCCTTGATGAACTGAGTGGATGGATGGTTACCCGTCGTGTCTTTTTTGGTAAACAAGATGGACGTGTCACTTTTTAGCACACAAGTATTTTATGTGGCAAAATGATGTAAAGTGTGATTATTTCGCTGCTGATGAAACGCGTTCTCCACGAGCTGTGCACACGGTGGCTCAGCTCACCTCAGCGTTGGGAGGTTTGGTCAAAACTGACAGAAAAAATACGTTTAGGCTACTGTAAACCAAAGTTTGGGGGGGGACGTAATATACTGATGACGTGTATACTAAACCAATAAAACGTAAGGTGGTAATGGATGACATAAGGGGAGAGTGGTAAGGATGCTTAACCTCCTTCCTGGAAACGCTCCGCTAGCCGTAAAAAGATACAGAAGTTTTTTCTGCTAATCTCTTTTTTAAGTTAATACGGGAGACGTTGCACTGTAAATATTTCCTATGGCAGAGGGGTGGTGGGTGAGCGAACGAGCTCATCCCCATGCTCTTCCCCGGCGCCAATGTATGAAAGCCGTGGAACGTAGCGTTATGTTGTAAACATGGCCGTTGCCCTTGGACAGAAATGTAGAGTGTATGTACTTCTGCGCATCTATCATTGACTGTCATATCGTTTGCACTAACATTTCCATTTTAGATGTTGGGGGGGTGGGGGGGTTGGAAAATACACAAAATAGCGTAAAACGAGCAAAAGATGTAGAAAAATTTGCCCTGTTTATAGCATTCAACATGAGGCAGTTGCGGTATAGGACTCGAATTACTTGTGCGTTGAAGGTTTATAAAAACTTCTTATAGAGTGGCGCTTTTGTTGTTGTGGCTCGGTCGATTAATTGCAACAAATTAACTTGAAGTATATACTGTGATATCATTGACTGGTGTCCGTGAGCACTCAAATTGTCAGTAAACGAATACCTTAGTGACCATAAGTCATAAAGTATTATACCGGCACAAAACATAGTCTATAGGCACTGCCCCTGTCTATCCCCGTCAGACACCAATTTCCCTCGGCTTCATAACACAGCGAAACTCGAGATAGATTAAAAATGAGTACGAATAATATAACCGCAAAGATGTACTGAATAAAAGATATGGGAAACAAGTGAGTGAGATAAACACGTAACTCCTCATAAAGAAGAAATGGAAAGGAAAAAATATGGGAAACCAACCGTAGCACAACATTTTAAAAGAACATAGACAGCCAAGTTATCACGAGATGAGATGGATGATATTCGGAGCGGTATGTTGGGAAATGAGCAGGTACAAAACAAGGAAAAGCTCCTACCGAGATGACTTTTATTGTAGCTAGGGATTGCGAGGTCTAAATGCCCTAAGGATCAAGGTAAACGTTAGGTCCTGTTCATTATGCTATACCGAATACCAGCCGGTGTGATTGAACATTTCAATGAAAACATATAGGAACGAAAATAGACTAGTAGATCAATGGTGTTAAATTTTCGCAAGCTAAATAGGATATGTGCAAATTACATGCAACTAGTACCTCGGACAGGACAACAAATGTTCTAACAAAAGATGCATGAGCTGAATTAGTTTAAGTCAACAATATATTTATCGTTGCTAAATGCTGGTTGCGTGGTCATTACTTATGGGACACTGTATAGGACACTGAAATAAGACTAACAAATCTGAACATCTGTGTAAACATAACTAGCCTCAACACCGCGCTAGTCAACTAGAAAACAAATAGTATGTTTTCAGAAGATGTGATACGGAAAACAACAGAGATGTTCACTAGTTCGTTTGCTTCCGAAAATTGTAGAAAATAAATGATGTGAAAAGTATACAAAATACATCACATATAATCAGCTAAGACACGATGTAAAATGACCAGACATTAAAATTCGCACAAAATAAGACCCTATATGTCTCTATGTCCCAAAATAAAATTTTATGGCCATGTAGCAAAGAGTCCAATGGATAGAATTTCCTCTGAATTGGCGCACCTTCCTCAATGCCCGGATGGTGCCCATAGCAGCAGGGTTACAGCCAGTATGGGGTAGTGTTACTTGGGAGAAATTGCGGATCAATCTTATGGGTACCGTTTGGGATTTTAAACCACTGAGAATGGACATTTTTTGAAAATCCTTCAATTAGCCGAAATTTTAAATTGCAGATGATTTTGTTAAACCCCACGAAAACAATTACGAGGTTAACATAACTTTTTTACATATGTTGAGGGTTAAGTCGAATTTTACTATAATTTAGGCATGTCAAAATGTCTTGAAATATGAGACCGTTCCAAAAGTATGGTATTCAAATAAAGCCAAAAAAGATTCCCACATGGGTACTAGCATAAAGACTACAATCTAGTAACAAAAAAACTATCCGCGGAATGTTCCAAAGTTATAACCACTTACAGTGGCCTTGGGACAGGAGATGTGATGATGGGCCATTTCTGTGACAAAAAGTGTTGTTCCCTTTTATTTTTGAAATGTAGGACTTTGCACATATATGTAAATTCTACATTGATGCAGCTAAAAAATTTCTAGAGAATGCAAGCGGGCGTGGTTAATCGGGCTAAGTCAGGAAGCCGAAATTAAAAGACCAAGTCAGATGACGTTGTGCGTGCGGGGTGTTTTGTTTGTTTGTTTTTTTTTATCCCCCATTTTTCGTGACTTTCACTGGAGTGCCCTTTTTATGACAAGGAATAGTATCAGTGGATAACCCAAAACTTGGATATGCGATAGAACATCATGTGGCAGGGTTGGCAGGGTGGTGTCCGAAGTGCTTTCCGACGCAATCTTCTTCCCAAACAGGTTTATTGTGAAGTCGGTAGTGTGTCTGAAACTATCTAGTCCACAATTTGGCATATGAAAATGCAAATGATCCTTTTTTTTTTTTTTTCTTCCTCCTGCAGGTACAACAAGTTCGAAGACGGCTTATAAAAGAACACATGCAAACTGAAGAATCCTTAAAAGAGCTGAATTGAATACGTTTCATGTAGTTTTTGAACGCACCAAACTATAAAAGTATTTGAAGGGGGTGTGCCAGATTGGAGGAACGTGCACTATTCACAAACAGCAGGGATATTTGGCATGTTGGGAATTTTCAGGATAAATCTAACACGCGGATAGCAATTAACCTTATTATGGAGGTTTCGTCTTAATGGTGACTCACAAACATGACAGGTCAACTTCGAAAAGTTTAAGTACTTTGTGTCCAACTTATATGCTATATAAAGGCGCTTAAAAGGGTGTTCCCTATTCCGCAAACTTAAGGTATTGGATACAGATTTATAAAAGTTATACAATTTTCCCGATATACGCTCTGTATCAATTGCTCACGGTTGTCCTAGATCTCTGCTTGCTGTTGGCAATTTTTATAGGAAGCTTCTCAGTTTCCATTCATTCCGAAGAAATTGGCCAGGTGTCACACAGTGAATTTTGTCAAAACGAGTGTGTAAAAGGATGTTTGGGCCATAATGAGCCGTGCCTCTGTGTGACATGGTTGTACCGTTTTGTCCGACGGGAAAAGCAGACCCAAGAAGCTTTCTATAGAATACAGCAAGCAGAGATCTAGACAAACCATGAGAGAATTCTCCAGAACTATATTGGAAAGTGTACAACTTGTCTACAAACAATAACATTACTTTGCTGTAATGGAAGTACCAATTTAATGGCAACAATGTTCAACGTGTTTTTTAAGTATAAATGGCATAGTAATTAATTCTTGTTCATAAAGGATTTCTAAGCTTACACGAGTCAGCTTTATCATGCTGTTCACATTTTGAAATGATGAGATTCAGGAAAGCCTTCTTTGGCTTGAACAGGGCCCGTGTGTCATGGTGAAAGTCGCTTCATAGGTGAGCTCAAATGGGGCCATTGATGTTGGAGACATCAGCCCTGGTGTCGTCTCGGGAGTAGTTACAGTGAAGGCGCGTTTGTCTTGTTAGTATGGATAAGAGAAGGACACCACATGACAAGTTAGTGGGACATTTACAATTTTCTGGTAGAGTTCCGAACGTACTCTTAATGATAAATGCCTATTCGTCATGACTGATACAAATCTTCACATGTTTCCATAGCTTCTCATGCAGAAAATATCCTGTGAAAACTTGTGTGAAGTGGTTGAAAGGCGTAGGTAGTTACGCTCCGTGGATTGGTTAGTAAACTGTTTTAGACAGACCACATTGTGGTAATAGCTCTTGTATGATAAGGCTACCCAAAAGAGGAGTACTGCAGTACGAAGGAGCAAATGTTCAAGTCTACGTGGGGAAGAAGGGACCTGTAATATATAATGCGTGGCTAAAGGAGTCCTGTTGCATGACGCAGAACGGCGGCACGCCTTTCGGTTTCAAACACTCTTGCACCCTAAACGATTTAGGTGTGGTATTGAGCGACCCTATTGGACTTCAGCACTAAGATATAACATCGGTCACAACCATTAGCAGGAGTGGACAGTTCGGACAGTAAAACTGTAAAAGTCTGTATTAACTCTGGACAAACTCCTTCAGTTTATTGAAGAAAACTAGCCAGTATATTTCTCATCTTATGGGGCTGATAGTTTGACTTACAACCTTTGGTACCATAACATTTGTTGAAATATTTATAGATTGAGAACATATTTATTTTTTATATTAGATTGACCTTAAAATTCAAGGCTTTTAGGGAACCGAACTGGAAGGTCCACAGTATGCAGCTGTCCCAAGTCAGCAATTTGGAGCTGGTGCTGTCCATGAAAATTGGGCTTGCTTGCAAGTTATGGTCTCGTGCAGGATTGATGCTCTAAGGCCTGTCAGTATCCTTTTTTAATACTGTTGTTCTGATGTGATATATGGCTCAGTTTCACGTAGTATGTACATGTTGCACAAAGCGTTCAGTGCCTTATAAATGTTAATATCCTGAGTATTCCTCTACTTTCAACATGTCACTGTGGATCATTTTTTGCACAACCAGCAAACTGGTACTCCGTTACTTAAGGGGTGTTGCTTCATGATGTTTACAAAGTCTAGTGGAAACTATGGCGAATAAGAAAGAATAGGCGATGACTGTCTTTCACCTTTAGGACCCTCTCTATGTCTTGGTTTGTTGGAGCAGCAGGCGCCCTGCTGCAGGCAGCATAGGTTTTATACTGGGGGACTGCTTGGTCAGTTGTTTTACATGGATTATAGAAATGAGCGTGTTTCCAACAACTATGGGCATCACTGCGGGGGTACACCTTTGTAGCTGGAAGATCTGTTCTATTAGAAGCGAACCCCACAAGAAGTCGATTGCTGTGGCCTTCATGGCCTGCTAGTAAAAGAACAATCTACGCATAAATTGTGCCTCACAATCTAGGAAGCTTGTGCAAAGAGACAGGCCAGACGATGCCACCCCAGGTAAGGCTGGTCACACCTTGTTTTTTATAATGCCTTGCCGTGGGACAGTGGGCCAGCTTCCGCCATTGTCGCTTACAAACTGTTGGGATACGTCCCCGTTGGCGGCCGACTCTCCCTTCTAATGAGGAAGGGGCGGGGCCGAGCGATTAATAGAAATAGACAGTCAGACCCATAGAACTACTTATAAACAACCCACATCATTATCCTTATGAACATATAAGCACTGATTAAAACAAGTTACTTGTTGTAGACGACAAACAGACCTCCAGCCCCTTTGTGGGAAGGTATAAAAAATAAAACGATCGTTATATTCTATCATGCTCATTATTTTTGTCCAAACTCATATGCAGTACAGAGACAAAGCTGCTTTAAATGTTTGCAAAAAAGCGCTGCATAGTAAAAAAAAAAATCCGGTGAAAATGGTAAGATATTGACGAAGGTCTATTAAATATTTACATCTAATCCGAGCTGGTAATAAGTGATGTGTGTCAAGGCATTATCCTTTTGTAGAACCGCCGTGCAACAGGAATCTCTAACGGAGTGGCATCTGTGGCGGTCAACTATCAATATTCTAGCATAGAATACATGGGTCGTGATGGAATGTTTGAGAGCTGTGCACATGCACGTGAAGCTTGTCAATCTCTGGGATTGGTGAATACACCGTACACTCCACAAAGCTCAGGCAGCTACAGGGACGAAACAGCTACAGCCATACAGCGTATGTGGCAAAGGAACTCAGCAAACGTTAGCCTTCGTCTGCACTGATATTAGATTTGGGAAGGGAATGCACTGATATAGAACTATATGAAATATTTTATATTTGTATACCGACTGGTGTAGGCACCACAAAGTCTAGTACATCATTTTTTTAATAATGAGGCCTTTTACATTATTTTAAACAAGTTACTAGTAGTCTTAGTTCACTGTCATATACAGGCTTGAGCTTGGTTGATAAGGTATTTGTTGTTGCACAACTTTCTTATTTACTTAGTGATGCCCAGGGTGTGTTGACTACCAACTTTCCTATCCATTGATAGATAGGTGTAACATGTACAGTTCTAATAGCAACAGTGATTTGGCTGAGGCCCAATGTTAGGGGTGTATGTGTGAACCACAGCCTAAGAGAATGTGCGAAGAGAAAAACTAGTCTCAACTAAAACATTAAAAGCTCTACCGATCCTAGCTATACTGATGGGGTCAAGGCCTTCACTGATCCCTAAAGTACAAGCCATATACTACCAATGTTTGGATGTCGCAGGGCTGTGGGACAAACTCCAGATGGGGGAGGGACGTACTTCTTGTAATTTTGGGTGTGTTCCATGTAGAAGTTGTTCAGCAGTGTTGAAGTTTTTGTGAAAAAACTGCAACATAGGTTCAGTGCATGGTCTAATTTTTAGTGAGGATCTGTTTTCTGGAGATTGTTGTCTTGGGCTAACATGAGACATAATTCAGTGAGGGATTAAGGTGGAGGAATTGTGTCCTGACAGAACCTGACAACTCAAAGGGAATTCATTGGGTTGTTGATTACGAGGTGACCTCCGATTTGACAAAACCTGGTTGGTCGACTTTTGGGGTCTCGTTACTCAACATGACAACAGGTTGTTAAAAGGGGTCTCCGTTATGGGGTGATGTAGAAAAATGATTTTACGCAGAATCAGATCTAATGCATTGTAGAGTGGATTTACCAAACAAAGGGGAAGCATGATTCGTCGTGTACCAGTGTGTATTTGAACAGTCAGGGGTCATGTGCCCAATTTCTGCAATGGTATCAAAAACATGATCTGTGAATTGGTTGTGCTCCTTTATTTCCTTATTATCATAAACAGTTTGGTTGACAGCATTTGCGCTTGGAACGAAGTAATTGTCTTGAACGTGGTCCTGTAGGATTGTTGAGCCGCTAAGCGTCTTGTATAATCACTGTAAAATTTCTAGTAAGTGTGTGTCCCATATTATTGTCTGGTATTCAAGCATGGGTGTGAAAGGGTTTTCCAGGATACTAAAACAGGGCCAGCTGGGGACTAGAAAGCACATTTCCACTTCCACAGGAGTAGTGCTGGGGCATCTATTAGAGTGACTGTATTTAGTAGTGATCTAATTCATATCATTATCAGTGTTGACTCTACTCCATCAGCAGCAGGCAAATGTATGTATGACGGATGGGTGTTTATAATTTTCTTTAATTTAGTTTTTTAATTGTATTTAGGGTTATGTGCAGGGGACTTTAAAACGCCTCGCAGCATTATATAGCACACACACGCTCTGCAGAACGAGGGTAGACATTCATAAGAAACATCTTCAAAGACTTTGTATTCCCCACTACCATCGAACGAAGAGCATTTAAGGTCCCATTTGAAGATTTATTGGCTGATAACTGAAAAACCTTATTTCCAAAAAACACTATGGACAGTTTCTGAGCAAAATATTGACACCAGCACCCAACAGGTTGAAGAGGTTAAAATAAGTGATGAACATCACGGCGATGCAGTAATAGAAGATACAAAAGGGACACTGGTGATATGGGAAAGACAATACAAATGCAAAGATCTCAAAAGAGGGTGAGGAAAGGCTGTTTTAATTTACTGACTTGATGCTTTACTTATAGTGGCAAAAGAAGAAAGACAAAAGTCGCGGCACTAACCAACGAATCTTCTTATTCAAACCGATGCATAGGCCGGGTGGTGTAGCACAGAGAAAATACGGCTCTAGCGAGCGCAGGAGTGCGCGAACGGAACCCGTGACGAAGTTTGCTCGGTCGTACACCACCCTGTCCTCATGCATCGTTTTGAAATAAAGAAGATTAGTTGGGTGAGGGCCGTGACTTTTTGGTCTGTCTTTGCCTGTATGGAAATATTACCTGCCTTTGCCGGCTCGAGACAACCATGTAAAAAATCATAACACACCGGCCTGCATACGGGATCCTGCAGTAGATCATCTCTATTTAGTTGGCTGCTTGTATGCTGCCTGAGGGACTTTCCTGTCGGTGGTAAAGGCTTTACTTCTAGTGTTACACCGGCCATGTGCAGGCGCAATTTGAGAGTTATAAAACATTTCTGTACCTTGAATTTGTTTAACTTTGGGCATACCGCGTCTGATTGGCACCCTAAAGTGGTGCTGGAGAGAGGAGGTGGCGGTAGAGCCCCTCCAGCTGCCAGAAGAAACCGCAAGCGCACAGCTTGGAAACGAGCTGGTGCATGCTTTAGTCTTGTTCCGTGGTGTGGGCGCGGAGCATGCTGACAGCCCCCACCGACAGGACGTCTGGACTACATGAAACACTTATTCTGGTTCTACATTAGAATGATTTACCCAACACTAGTATTGTGGAGAACCTGATGCGAGATACCTTCATTGAGTGCATCCTACCGTATTTCTATTGTTGATCTTTACATTTGTTTTTCTGTACAGGTTAATAAGCTGGATACATTTGAGTTAAACCTATTTCTGCGACAGTGTTTAAGCAAGTGTGCAAAACGTAAGTTGAAATAAAAGCTCATGTAGATGTAGATTTTTGATTCTGGTAAAGCCAGAGATACACCTTTCTGTTACTCTGTGGAAGTTTTATAATGCCAAGGCTGCCACTTTTTAAAACCAAAATCTAATAGATCTAGCCTAACATATATATGTGCTCTGCAAACGACAGGTACAGACCACTGAGAAAGGTATGGGCAGATGTGTCAAAGGATTTGGTGGGATGTCTGTTGGTCTATGAGGAGGGCACCCCTCAAAATGGTCAATGAATTGCCAGGGGGGCACATATTTATGTCAGAGAATGTTATGGATGGCAACAGGACTGCGTAAAAAAACATTTATGTCCAGGAGTGTTGTAGCTGGATTGGTTCATTGGGTTTATGGTTTTTTTTTTCATAAAATTTGCCCGTGTTATCCTATATAGAAATGTGTAAAAAAATTTTTTGTTTTTTTTGCCGGTTCTCATTGTCAAAAAAAAAGTCCAGAAAGCCAAACAAACAGCTGGACTGTCAGAACAGCAGAATCAAAAGGAATGGGTAAGCAGTTAATGCCCAAAAATTCAGGAAGCAGAGATGTTAAAACTATTTCCGAAACATCGCTTATGCGAGTTAAAATGGGTGGTAAAGGACAAAAGACTGAAAACAGAAGCTGGTGTCTTAAAGAGTAGGATAGCGCGAGCAACACATGACTGCACATGTGAAGCTTGGATAACAGGTTGTGGGGCCTCGATTATATGCTTTTATTATAGGCTGCTCTGTCATGTTGGATCCCAGGATGACCACCAGCTCGCAGCTAGCCCTCCTCGTTTCGGCTCTTTGAGGACGTCTGGTAACAGGATACATTGGTACAACCAGATCAGGACGTTCTAGCAGCGACATAGCATGCATATTGGGCGAATTACTCCACCCGAATAATTGCAGCGCAAAAGTAGGCTTTGACAGTTATTCCCTGTAGCGCGACGGCTGAGCGGTCGTGAGCCCCATGGCATTGTGTACAGAAGTTATGATGGCATTGCGCCGCCATATCCTCCTCACGACTGTGAGGTCTCCCTGTGTCCACACTGCATCATGCTAATAGCTGTATAAGCACATAAAGGGACTGGGAGATTGTCCTCAGCAGCAGGATTTGACACATACATTTATATTCTGGATTGTAACGGGGACTGGTGCATGGTAGACAGATTCTGTACAGGGCAAAATCAAATTTTTCGGAGTGTCTCTATGTTAGCAGGGTCTGGTTTCAGTAACTACAGTGGTTAGAGACTTTGATGTGCCACTCTGAGAGGTCTCACCAGTGTGACAACATGTCTATCTACAATCAGCGAATATAAATGATTTTTGCAACAGTCCTGCTGCTACAGTGCTGCTGTCATTGTTACGACAATCTGACTTACAGAGGACTGCTATCGTGTAACACCATCTGCAGCACTGCTTGTCAAAAACGGATGATGCTGATTACTAAAACTGTTAATAGAAAATTTTAGTTGATGCATCAGACACCGATGTTAGGTCCGTGCCTGAATTCTCCTTTAATTTCTTTTAAAGTTTAAACAAAAGAAGCTGCAGTGTGGAAAAAGTCCATGGGTCCTAGTTTGCATCAGCAGGAATTGAAAAAAAGCTTCTTGAAGAGAAGTTTAAGAAAAGGAAGATTTCGGAGAACTTGGACATTTACGGTTCACCCCCTCAAAAGGCGAGAAGGAGTTAAGAGGAAGGGATTGGAAATAGATCTCGGCAGTTTAGATTTGTTCTCCCAATAAGAAGGCCGCCCCGTCTTATTCTGCCCAATGTACTTGAGCCCTTGACACCCAGGGCCAGGTTTCTAGCAATTTAACGGAACAGACCGATGTCTTACTGCACCGATGACATAGAGACATATAATTTCATCTTGGTGGCTTCTAGGAGCCGAGTCTGTGTGGAGATGGGGCATGAACTGTTGTCCCAAGCAATAATTGCAGTTTTTGGCAGGTTATTGAACAATGAAAAATTGCTCCTGCTGTATATTGTCACATGGCTCTTTGAAATTCTCTTTTGATGAGTAATATGGTATTATTAAACAACAGTTTCTAATGTAGCTATAATAACTCACTCACGCACTGCTCAACCCTCTTCTCCAGACACTGGAACCTTAAAATGAAGCCCATCCCAAAAAAAGACTCGATCTAGACCTCACTGAAAATAGACATAGCGGCATTGAAATGCCACAGCCCGATCTCGTTTAGATACTGAAATAAGGTTGTGACAAGTGTTGTGAAGAATACTGGAATAGAATCATGACTGTACATATGGACGGATACGCAAGCTACTTGGACAAGAATCGGCTATTAAAGGGTATTCCACGAAAAAAGTTTCAGGATAACAAATAACACCTTCTCCTAATTCAGTTATCACCAAAAATACAGCATTTTGCACAGATAGCACAGTTCAATATGTCCTATCAGTCAGGGTTACGCAATTTCACTTGACCTAGATGACCTCTAACCTCGGACTTAGGCTGGGCTGCCATCTTGAATTTCTTGCGACAGCCGCAAGCTTGAGAGCTTATCTTCTGCTATGTGTACGTTTTTTTTTTTTTTTTTAGCCCACGCAACCACAGTGCATGACAGGAGTCAGATACTCACTGGTGGAGATTATTTAAGTCTGTCCACGACCGAATTCTGTTGTAGTGTTGTCATAAAGAACAAACTGTCATGCACCACATTATAAGGCTTTAGGACAGTTCCGATCGTGTTTGGCCTAAGAAAAGAGTAATAGAATGGGTCAGTCACAAGAAATTCAGCGCATTAATTGGAGTTTGGATGTTGGAGAGAAGTTAGTGATTTTTTTGTTTTCTTTTCATGGTTAAATACGACCTTCCCAAAGAAATGAGCCCTTATGAATATTTAACCCTTAACGCTCGTGCCGTAGCTATGCAAAAAAGTGCACTATATGAAATACAGAGTATTGACAGGATTTGGTAGGAGCGACCAATGCCCAATATCCGAAAATGACGACTATTTTACCCTTCTTACATCACAAAAAAAATGGAAATAAAACTTACAAAATGTTGCACAGACCTCAATTGGTAGCAATTTAAAGGTAGCTCATTCGCAAAAAATGCCCCTCACACAGCTCCGTGCGCCAAAGTAGGAAAAAGTTATTAGCTTCAGAAGATGGACAAAAATTTTTTTCTTTGTGTAAACATTCGTTAATTTTTGAAAATGTATTAAAACACAATAAAAACCTATATAAATGGTGTCTCACCGGCAACACACAACCAAAGAATAAGCTGAGGTGTTATTTGAGTGCCCAGCGGCGTTAAAAACGAGCCCACAAGAATGGACTTTTTTTTTTTTTAATTTTTCCACATTTGAATTTTGGTTCGCTAGGCAGTAGCAGGCATGTTTTTAACATAAATAACAGTTATCGTCCGCCACCCAACCGCCTAGTGGTACTCAAATAACAGAGAAGTACACTCACGGCCCACTTTATTAGGTACACTGTCCAACGGCCGTTAACAATAATTTCCTAATCAGCCCCCAATCAACATGGGTGGCAACCAGTGATTTCGGCATGTAGACATGGTCAGGACCATCCTGCATTCGAGACGCAGTATGGGGAAGCAAAGAAAGGGTGATTTGAGTGCCTTTGAATGTGGCATGGTTGTGGTGCCAGAAGGCTGGTCGTGCTGAGTACTTCAGAAACTGCTGATCTACGTGGGATTTTACGCACAACCCTCCCTAGGGTTACAGAAGAATGGTCCGAAAATAGACATAAACAAAGCATCCAAGGGACGGCAGTTCTGGGCGGGAAAATGCCTTGTTGATGCCAGAGGTCAGAGGAGAATGGGCAGACTGGTTGAGGTGATGAGGAAGAGAGCAACATTGCGAGTTCAATCGCACCTGTTACAGCCAAGGTAGGCAGAAGAGCATCTCTGACATCGCAATGATACGTAGTACGTCGAACTTGAGGAGAGGGCTACAGCAGCAGACGGGACACACCGTGTGCCACTCCTTCAGCTAATAAACAGGGAACCTGAGGCTTACAATTGCAGAAGCTCATCGAAATTGGACAGTAGAAGATGGAAAAACGTGGCCTGGTCCTGAGGAGTCTCATTTTCTGCTGCGACCATTCGGAGGTAGGTAAGAATTTGGCGTCGTCAACAACAGAAAGCATGATCCATCTTGCCTTGTATGCAACGTTAGGCTGTTGGTGGGCGGTGGGTGTGTCATGGTGTGGGGAATATTTCTTGGCACTCTTTGGGCCCCCTTGGTAACAATTGAAAAAAGTAACAATGTTCTGCCACTTGGAAGACGGCGATGCAAAAATGATACATTTTTCCCCACATTAGGATTTTATTTGGCAAATTTAGTAAAACATAAGAAAACTATTCATGTCTAGTATCCCCGTAATCGTATCGACCCATAGAATAAAGATAACAGGATTATTAGGATATACGGTGAACACCGAAAAAAAATCCAGTACAGAATTGATGCTTTTATACTCCTGACCTCAAAAAAAAGTTCCTAAATTTTCAACAATAGGTGATACCAACCCCAAAACGGTAACACTGGAAAAAGCATCTCATCCCGCAAAAAATATGTCATCACATGGCCCAAATAACGAAAAAGCAAAAATCCTGGCAGCTGCAGGGCGCTCCTTCCCTTCTGAGCCTCGCTGTGCACCCATAAAACAAGTAACGGCCACATGTGGGGGGTCTCTGTACTCGGGAGAAATTGCAGAACAAATTATATTGTGGGGTTTCTCTTTTTATCTTTTGGAAATGTGTAAATTTTAGTGCTAAATGAACGTATAACCGGAACAGTTTGACCATTCTAAATTTCACCTCCATTTTGATTCAATTACTATGAAGATCTCAAGGGGTTAACAATCTTCGTAAAAGCTGTTTCTGATAGATTGAGGGGTGCAGATGTGAAAATGGGTTGTTAATACAGGGGGTTTTAATGCTAAATATGTAAAATTTCATTCAAACAGTATTTATCCCCAAAATAGTCAATTCTGAAAATTCGCTATTCGATTTGTAAGCCGCGTGACGTCAAAATAAATTATCCAGAGATAAATGATGAAAATGTAAAGTAGACAAATGGCAAATGTTATTCTGCAACTTATTTAGGTGGTAAATCGATCTGCCTGAAAACACGATGATTTTGAATTTCGAAAATGGCAAATTTTTCAAAAAATTCATTTTTTATATTTTGGAAATGTGTAAATTTTAGTGCTAAATGAACGTATAAGGGAACAATATGACCATTCTAAATTTCACCTCCATTTTGATTCAATTACTATGAAGATCTCAAGGGGTTAACAATCTTCGTAAAAGCTGTTTCTGATAGCTTGAGGGGTGCAGATTTGAAAATGTTTAGATTATATAGGGGGTTTTGATGCTAAATATGTAAAATTTCATTCAAAACTGTATTTATCCCCAAAATAGTCAATTCTGAAAATCCGGAAAAGCGATATTCTATTTGTAAGCCGCGTGACATCAAAATAAATTATCCAGACATTTCAGAAATTATGAAAATGTAAAGTAGACAAATGGGAAATGTTATTCAGCAACTTATTTAGGTGGTAAATCTATCTGCCTGAAAACGCAATGATTTAGAATTTCGAAAATGGCAAATTTTTCAAAAAATTTATCATATTTTCTTTTTTTTTGTAAATAAACGCAAAACTTATCTGCCAAAATTTACCACTAAAATGAAGTACAACATGTGGGGAAAAAACAATCTCAGAATCACTTTGATAAGTAACAGTGTTCAAAAGTTATAACCATATAAAGCGAAGCAAGTCCGAATCCAAAAAATCGGGCTGAGCCTTAAGCTACAAAATGGCTGCGTCCTTAAGGGGTTAACAAAATGTTTTCCTTTTATACCAATTTTAATTGGGTCTTTTGGTGTTTTTAATATTGTCCAAAACAGCATGTTGTTCTAGTGATTACCTGTGGCTTGTTTTGGGAGACTGAGAGTATTGTCACACGGTGCGTTTTTGAATGTTTACCATACATTTGGCTGGTTTGAATCTATTTTTCTTCATTTCTGGAAGTGTTAGCAGCTTTATTAACATTTTCACAGCAGCTTACACTTTCAGAAAAACACACCAAAAAAGCACCGTGTGACAGCACCCTCACTCCCTTTGAGTATCATGAAATTATAAAAGTTGCCAAAAATGCTTGTAAACAAACCAAGGGGGGGTTTCATAGATGAGTTTAAAAAAAGGCTGAAACTCAGGGTAAAGATTCCGACATTCTAAGTGACACTGAAAAAGCTCTCAGGATGTGAAGTTAGTAAGGAATTTTTGGGAGTCAGGAGGAAAACAAAGCTATTGATAAAACTAATCTTTCTTACTTGTTCAAGAATGTGTACTAATTAAAATTAGGTGCTTGGTCAGAGTTTCTAGAGTCAGGGCTGGATTTCCTATTAAAGTAACAATTTCTCTAAGAATATTTTGCACCATTTGTAAAGTGCATCAGTGATGTTCAATTATTACCTGTGATTTTGTTACTGCATTCTCAGCTCTAAACCCCACTGTACCATGTGCTCTGACTCCAATCCTACCTCACTCAGTGGGGGTAATATATTATTTGGCAGCTCCTTGGGACAGTTCTATGTCTGTCTTCCAAGCTCCGCTGTAGTGGGCACATGCAGGGGCTATCTATATACTGAGTGGGCACATGCAGAGGCTATCTATATACTAAGCGGGCACGGGCTGGGGCTATCTATATACTGAGTGGGCACATGCAGGGGCTATCTATATACTGAGTGGGCACATGCAGGGGCTATCTATATACTGAGTGGGCACATGCAGAGGCTATCTATATACTGAGCGGACATGTGCTGGGGCTATCTATATACTGAGTGGGCACATGCAGGGGCTATCTATATACTGAGTGGCCACATGCAGGGGCTATCTATATACTGAGTGGACACATGCAGGGGCTATCTATATACTGGGTGGGCACATGCAGGGGCTATCTATATACTGAGTGGCCACATGCAGGGGCTATCTATATACTGAGTGGCTATATACTGAGTGGCCACATGCAGGGGCTATCTATATACTGAGTGGGCACATGCAGGGGCTATCTATATACTGAGTGGACACATGCAGGGGCTATCTATATACTGAGTGGGCACATGCAGAGGCTATGTATATACTGAGTGGGCACATGCAGGGGCTATCTATATATTGAGTGGGCACATGCAGGGGCTATCTATATACTGAGTGGCCACATGCAGGGGCTATCTATATACTGAGTGGGCACATGCAGGGGCTATCTATATACTGAGTGGGCACATGCAGGGGCTACTCCAAAAGTTGATATTTATTTTTTATCAATTCAGTTTTTTGGAAAAAAAATGTTTTAAAGCTGGTGACAGGTTCCACAACTCACACTATGCTAATTTTTTAAATGCTGTTGTCAGTATTCAGAATCATTTCAGTGTTATTTTGCATGTGCCTGTGTCTCCTTGTGCATTCTTCCTCTCCTCCACACATGGCCGGCGCCAGCAACCGGCTTACCCGGGCAAGTGCCGGGGCCCCAGAGGTCCCAGAGGGGCCCACGGCACACACTAACAACATAAGAAAACTCAATTACATCGGCATACTTTGCCGATGTAATTGAGGGAAGCGCCGCACTCACAGTGCCGGCGCGGCTGATAGGGGGGCGGGCCCGCAAGCGGGCATACACAGATCACAATCGCATCGGCGCGGGCGATGTATTTCTGCTGCGTCTATTACTGTGCAGGACGCTGCCGATGACTTCATGCCGCCAGCGTCCCTGCTGCTGCACCATAGACGCTGCTCTCACACAGGAAGATGTAGCAGATGAAGAAGATGCGAGCAGCCCTTGAGGTAAGTTAGCGTTTATTATTTTTTTTAAATGTGTATTTAATTAATTAATGGAGCCTGCCGGGGAGGAGATGTGAACGTGGCCTCAAAATTTGCATTGCAAGAAAAAAAAAATTACACAGCTTGTTTTTTTCTCTTACAAAGCAATTTTTTTCAAGTGGTTTGTGACTCACATGGCCCCAGCTTTAGGCTGCGTTCACACGTTCTGCCTGGGTTGCGTTTCAAAACACAATCCAGACAGGGAGGGGCTTGGCCAGATCACATATATGTTTCAACCAAAAAGCATGCAATCAGTAACGAGTGCCCAGTGTATTGCATTGTTTACATTCCAAATACCGGGAACTATTGAAACACATATTCGATCAGGCCAAGCCCTACCCTGCTCCGTTGCGTATTGAAACACAATACAGAGGGTCCTTGTGAACACAGCCAGAGGGTGCGATAACACGGTGCAATCTTGGTGTGTGGAATTCTTGGTGCATGTGTTGTGTTTTAAAATCCCAGCGTTTTTTCATGTTTATCATGCATTTGACTGATTTGAATCAGTTTTTCTTAATTTCTGGAAGTGTAAGCAGCTGTGAAAATTATAACAAAGAGGCTACGACTTGCTGAAATGTAGAAAAACGGATATAAACCAGCCAGAGCAGACACACCAAAGGGACCAGGAAAAATGGGTAAAGGCTTAGCTATAAGGACAGTAGATGTAAACCAAATCCTTATACCCCTCTGCCATATACGAAAATGTCCAATAAAAAAATTACAAAAGCACTAGACAGTCCAACATAACTTTTTCATTCAGGTTCAGGTACTTAGCAGGCTGTCACAGCAGCTACTACAGCTCTGGAGTGTTGCAATACCATAATTTTATCACTAGATGGCGATCACATGTACCGGCTGCCCAAAAAGGACAAAGAAAACCAAGGAATGCAGGAGAAAGCAGCCAATAGAGGATCTATAGACAGAGACTATCAGGATTGTTACTGTACCTGTACAGATCACTAACGTGCATTGCTCCCTTTACCTCTATTCATATGACAGTCTCTACATCTGTTTTTGTTTTCTGATTTTTTTTTCTGGTACAGGCGGTCCCCTACTTAAGAACACCCGACTTACAGACGACCTCCGGATTTACTGTACTTTAGCCTTAAGCTACAATAAACAGCTATAACAGTTCTGTTCACGATCTTCTAGGCTAAAATGGACTGCTCAGGTATTTAAGAAGTGTCTACGCTGGGATTATGATGCACGTGACCCTTTTGGGGCGCAGCTGGGCTGGCCTCCATGTGACACAAATTAGGGGCCGTGCCATCAGTCGGTCTGACTGATTCGGACTGAGCGCCATATTTAACTTGCTAATTGTGTCACACGCCCTGTGATCTTAGTGAATCGCCGCATGCAGCAGTATACACAAATATAGCACTTTTAGTGCATTTTCCAACTTTCTATGTAAATGTGGCTCAATTGGGGGGATTTATCAGAAGAGTCTGAGATCAAAACTGTTCTAGTTGCTCATGGCAACCAATCAGAGCTCAAGTTACATTTTAAAAACTGCTGTGGGAAAATGAAAGCTGAGCTCTGATTGGTTGCCATGAGCAACTAGAAAAGTTCTGCTCTCAGACACTTCTGATAAATCTCCCCCAATGTCTTTAGGGTATCACTGTTTGCCTACACTATGACTAAGAGTGTTCCGCTCGAAACGTGTCTGATCTCCTGTGGTACCACTATGTTTTTTAAACTCGATGTCCACCATGTTTTAATTTCCATAGAAGCTTCTGAAGTGACAACAACCCTGCAACCATACGAAATGAGATGAGAAGAGTCATATTTGTCTGACTATGGGGATGATTTCACATAAAAGAGGAGATTTTAGAAAGGACATTTCATATCCAGAAGCTAGTCATAACATCTAATAATCTATTGTATGAATTGTCCAGTAAGATATAGGGGGAGATTTATTACTGCTTCTATGCCAGATTTTTGGACACTGAAGCAGTGAAATAATCCCAAATTCTTGAGCAGCACAAGAAATTGCGATAAAAATAACAAATAAGCCATCTCCATGCATGCCATGTGGGTGTGGAGGCGGGCGTAGAGGGGTGGGCGGATGGTGTGGGGGGCGTGGGGCCTGTATTCTTTTGAATAACCAGGGAACTTTCGGTTTTTTTGCAAAACTACGCCAGGTTGGCCCGGACATAGTTTTGCTTAGACGCCCAATGCCTACATTAAAGGCTACACCTTTGCCATGTTATTCATGAATATGGCATAACTTTAGTAGGAAAACCCTTTAGGTAGGACTCCTGCAGAATGTTGACATGTGAACACGGCTTTAAAATGAATCATCACGTTATTTTTAGCTGGTGACAGGTTCCACAACCTACACTATGCTAATTTTTTAAATGCTGTTGTTGTCAGTATTCAGAATCATTTCAGTACTTCATAAAATGTTATTTTGCATGTGCCTGTGTCTCAGTTTCCTCGTGCATTCTCCCTCCCTACCTGCTTAATGTATATGACAGGAAATGGGGAGGGAGCTGGATGAGTTTGGAGGAGAGGTAGAATGCATGAGGAGTCTGAGACACAGCGACATAGGCTGCTGCAGCTGTCCCCACCCCCTTAGGTGTCACCAAATGCTGGTAATGTGAAATAAAGTTTTATAAAGCATTGAAATGATTCAGAATGCTAACAAAGGCATTTTTAAAACTGGCATAGCACAGGCTATAGAAAAATGTCATTCTTGGTGAGAAGGTTTAAGCTACAACGGGGGGGGGGGGGGGGTTACTAAATCCTTGCATTGTGTGTGGAATCAACATTCAGAGTAATGATTAACATTCTATGGATGTTATATGTATACCCAGTGGAACTCAGTTTCTGCAGTTTTATCATAACATATGGATGTGAAATGCAATATGTGAATACAGCTTTAAAGAAATCTTATAGCAATACAAATGCTATGTGTGAGCGTGGCCTCAAAATTTGCATTGCAAGAAAAAAAATTACACAGCTTGGTTTTTTTTACAAAGCAATTTTTTTCAAGTGGTTGCTGACTCACATGGACCCAGGTTTAGGCTGCGTTGACACTTTCTGCCTGGGTACAGAGGATCCATGTGAACACAGCCAGAGGGTGCGATAACACCGTGGGGCAGATTTACGTACCCGGTCCAGTCGCGATCCAGCGGCGCGTTCTCAGAGGAGGATTCGGGTTCTGCCAGGATTCACTAAGGTAGTGTGCCCGATGTCCACCAGGTGTCGCTGCTGCACTGAAGTCCGTCGGAGTTCACTGAAGTTCACAATCCTATTCCTGGTGCAGGTAAGTACGTGTCGAGCGACACATTTTAAAATACAGTGGTTTTTCCGAATCCGTCGGGTTTTCCGCCAGCAACGCCTCCCGATTTCCGTCGCGTTCATGCCGACCGTGTGCACCAAAAGACCGGGGCAATTCGGTGCAATTCGTAATTTTCGGGAAACCCATCGAAAAAACATGATTTTGGCTCTTAGTAAATGACCCCCAGTGTGTGGAATTGGTGTGTGGAATTCTTGGTGCATGTGTTGTGTTTTAAAATCCAAGCGTTTTTTCATGTTTATCATGCATTTGACTGATTTGAATCAGTTTTTCTTAATTTCTGGAAGTGTAAGCAGCTGTGAAAGTTTTAACAAAGAGGCTAAGACTTGCTGAAATGTAGAAAAACGGATATAAACCAGCCAGAGCAGACACACCAAAGGGACCAGGAAAAATGGGTAAAGGCTTAGCTATAAGGACAGTAGATGTAAACCAAATCCTTATACCCCTCTGCCATATACGAAAACGTCCAATAAAAAAATTACAAAATCACTAGACAGTCCAACATAACTTTTTCATTCAGGTTCAGGTACTTAGCAGGCTGTCCCAGCAGCTACTACAGCTCTGGAGTGTTGCAATACCATAATTTTATCACTAGATGGCGCTCACATGTACCGGCTGCCCAAAAAGGACAAAGAAAACCAAGTAATGCAGGAGAAAGCTGCCAATACAGGATCTATAGACAGAGACTATCAGGATTGTTACTGTACCTGTACAGATCACTAACGTGCATTGCTCCCTTTACCTCTAATCATATGACAGTCTCTACATCTGTTTTTGTTTTCTGATTTTTTTTCTGGTACAGGCGGTCCCCTACTTAAGAACACCCGACTTACAGACGACCTCCGGATTTACTGTACTTTAGCCTTAAGCTACAATAAACAGCTGTAACAGTTATCACAGGTGTCTGCAATTAAACTTTATTGATAATCCTGGTTCTCATGACAACCCAACATTTTTAAAATCCAATTGGCTCAGAGACGTAAAAAAATTTACAGTTCTGACTTGCATACAAATTCAACTTAAAGGGAACCTGTCACCAGGAGACCCATTTTTAGCACTCCCCCAGTCCCCACAGAGCATAGTACATACTCTGCTAAAGTGTTTTTGTATTAAAAATTGGTTTTACAAAAAAAAAGATATGTTATATTGTACCTTTCATTAGCATCTGCTGTGTGACTAGGAAGTTGCCTATTGGGAGGGGCTGGAAAGGAGCAGTTTCCCCCCCACCCTTGGGAAACAGCTTCTCCATGTGACCTTTTCAAATATATGAAAACACCCATCACTGGGCTTAGCGACGCCCCCTGCCTTATAGATGGTGTGCAATAACTGCAAGGATATAGGGCTAGCTAACCAAAATGAGGACCACAACCTACTTGGAAGTTCTGAAATGTATGCGATTATCGGGAAGAATAGTTTAAAACAAGTACAAAAAGAGGAGAAGGGAGTAAGAAAAAACTAACATTTATATTTCTGACCCTTTTGTCTCGAAACTGAACCATAAATATACAAATACATTATAAACATGTTAGGTTCCCCTTGTCCCAAAAAGCCCTTAGGCTATCTAAAATAGGAAAACGTTATGTCGACCAGCATAAATATGGCCGCGCACTGACTACAACTGACGTGCTGGGTAGGGTCCACAGCCATCATCCACACAACATCATAAAAACTTAATATTACGTGTTTGGAAACACTAACACAACGTGATCAAACATGTGAATGGTTGTACAGAACGGCAAAAAAATTAATGATATTGCACAAGGTCGTGGTGGGAATCGTCGACAGCTTTTGCATGATTGCATCAAGTGCGGGTAACGTCCCTCTAGGGATCGCGGCGAGGGTGGGAGCGGATAATAATTCTGCCCCAGATGTGTTGGTGTTTTTTTTGCCAATGTTGCACGTCGTACATTAGACGTTTATTTTTTACTGGCAACTGGGAGAGGGGTCACAACGTGTTGTGGTGGTAGGTATGACATTGAAAGTAACATTTATGGCTTGTTGTAACGGTTGTTTTTTAACTGACCCAACAGGATAGAGCATGTGGTGTGTGACACCGATGTGCTCAGGGTGCCAGATGGGCAATAATGTAAATATGGGCTGAAAACGCACATCGTGGTGGACCTAGCCTCGACCTGCAGAAGGAGAGGTCTACACAGTCCTAGTACTGTGATGAGCTCTGTGCCGGGTGTGTAATGACAAGGTAACACATGTGTGCAACATAACATAGAGGGTTCTAGGGCCCGTTTTTTTTTTTAAGCCCATGTTCCAGTAACCACGTGGCATAACAAGTGTCTGAAGCCGCAGTTTCTTTAGTTGATGCTCCAGGGACATAACGCTTCTATGGAGAGAAAGATGAAGGGCGGAGATCGGTCTTATATTAGGGGTTGTGAAGGGGGAAGAAAAGGTGGGTCCAGGAATATAGGGGTGTGCACGCAACGTGATGTCAGGTCGTGGAATAGCGGCAGACAGGGATGTGAGCTGCACTATGGGGGAGATTTAGTGGCAGGATGTACACGCGGGTGAGGTAAGCGAGCTGTTGCAGTTGGCCGACAGGGGGGGGAAGACACAAGGTATGAACTGGTCGTGCGGTTGTCTGTGTGTATGGAAGCAGTAACTAGGGCCGGCCTTGGACCACTCCATACCCCCACGGTGGGTGGGTGGACAGGTGCTGTGGGGGGTGGTGAGAATGGAAACACCCTTCCGCACCCACTCCGGCGCGGGCGACAGCGTACAGATTGCCTGATAACACGCCTGGCCCAACCCTACCACCCCTTACGGGTTGTGCGTGGTATTGTATAATCAACCATGAGACCCTGCCCACCCACTACCGAACCTGCGTACAGTGGATTGTATAACAGCCCTGCCCCCACCCGTCCCCCCTAAGCTTACGCTGTAGTTAGTAATAGCACAACACCCT
Source organism: Engystomops pustulosus (assembly GCA_019512145.1). NCBI lineage: Eukaryota > Metazoa > Chordata > Amphibia > Anura > Leptodactylidae > Engystomops > Engystomops pustulosus. Next base: position 129,681 of record WNYA01000206.1, on the reverse strand, counting down.
TACCCACCACCTCCCGCCGCAAGCTGTACACGTAATTGTATAGAACGCACCCTGTCCCCCCCCTGTCCACCGCCGCTTATCAGGGATTGTCTAAACACCCTTGCCCAACCCCTATCGCTCCCAGTCCCCCGTCTTACGGATGTGTATGAACACCACTGCACCACAGAGCCGAGAACCTTCCGTCCCGCCGCTTACAGTATTGTTATGAACCCCTGCCCACCGAGATCGTCCCCACGATTCCATTAATATATTGAGGAAGACACCAAAATATCACCACAAGGAAATCCTACGCCCCGAACTTACTGGATAATCTGATCGTCAACACCTCTTACCCGAACCAAAAGAAAAAAAAGGCCTGTCCCCCACACTGTAGCACTAAGTATGGTATATATAACAAAAGACCACTGAGCCGCACCCCATAGGAAAACAAGGAGAAGAAAAGACCGCGTAACAAGTATGTGTTAATACACCGCAACAGGATGACTGCCCACGACCCCTCCCCCCGCTTATGAGTAGTAAATAAACACCAGACTGCCCAACGAGACCCAGCCGCAGGCCCGACCGCGTACTGTATTGGATAACAACCTGCCAGCCCCTACCCCCGGAGTGTAAGCAGTATTATGTGTAATAACAACGCCTTACCCACAAGAGAAAAGAAAACCTTCTCCCCCCTTACATTATTGATAACACTTTGACCCACGGACAGCCTCCCGCCCATGCTTATACAGTAGGATCAATAAAACGCCCGCGTAAGTGGACGCATACCCTCCCGGAGTAGTCCGCCCGCTTATATTATTGATATGAAAGACCCGCCCCGCGCCTACACGGGATAGGAGGGCCAAAGGGGGGAAGGCGGACACTAAGCATATCTAAACAAACACCAACTTGCCATTCGAGTACCCCCCCCGCTTACAGTATTGTATACCCCTTCTTCCCACCCCTCCCCCCCCCCGCCTAACAGCGGTATGGTTAATAACAAAGAAACACCTTTTAATCCACAGGCACCCCTACCCCCCTTAACAATTATTGTATAAACACCCATTCCACCTCCTACCCTCGACAGTCATTGTATGCCCCTACCGCTGTGCCCCCTCTTCCCCCGCTTATATTATTGTAGTAGAGGGCGGAAAATAACGGCAAGGCACAGCGCTCCCACCGACCTTCCCGCGTATCTGTACGAATTATTGTATAACAACCCTTGCGCCGGCAGGGGGAGAGGCCCGACTGCCCACCAGCTGATTGAGAGGTAAATGTAAAGGGTATGACCCCGTGCACCGAGTGCCCGTGAAACACCGAGTCCCATGGCGCAGGCTTTAGCAGTATTGTGGGTGGTTAGGCAGAACCACGTGTCCGCACCGCCCCTCCCCGCTGCAAGTTGACAGTATTGTGGATAGGGGGAAGAGAGCAACCTTAGCCTCGCCGATCCCCCGCTTACGTATTGTATTACCCACGCCGTGTGTGGGTGCGACCTCGCGGGGAAAAAGAGAAAGAACCTAAACGCAGAGGAGAAGAAGCAGGGGAAAGGAAGAGGGGGGAGCAAGCGTCGGGAAAAAGAGGCGTTACCAGGGGCTCTGAATAATTACACATAGGCGCACGTCAAAAGGCAAACGGCTACGCCGCCCTAACCCCTCTTACCGATATTGTATAGGACACCCTTCCCACCTCTTCACACCCTATAAGGATATTGTATAACACCCTTCCCAGAAGAAAGCGGCCCTTTCCCCTGCTTAGACATTAGTTGTATGAACAAAACCCTTGCCCGCATCCCCTGCACCGAGCCCGCTAATACAGTATCATGATTAACCCACTTCGAGCGCGCTAGTCCCGCATCCCCGAACCCGTGCTTTACAAGTTGTATAACAGACAGAAAAAACCGCGTTGCCGGCGGGGAGGCCGAGGGGGAAGGCCTCCCCCCGCTATACGGAGATAATTATATAACACGCCTGTCCGCATCCACTAACCCTGGCTGGTGGAGATTACAATTATGGAATATGAAGGAGAAGGGACAAGCCCGGATACCCCCACCCATCACCAACAATACAGCCACACCGCGTACAGTATTTATATATAACAAAAATAAAACCCATTCCCAATCCCGTGAAACAGAGGGGGGGAGTCGGCCATTAAACAGGGAGTTAGAGGTATCAGCCGGGCGATTCCCATCAACCTACCCAAGACCACCGACCGTTACATTAAGTTGTAATAGACGGACAACGCAGTTGAAGAGCGTGCGGAAAGACTCTGCCCATCCCTACCCCCCCCCCCCACTTACTGCCTTGTATAACAGGTTAATAACCCAAATTTACACAGGTATTATACAGGTTTTAAAAAAATCTAAAACCTTTTGTACGAAAAATTGTTGTTAACTATGTCCATAATTTTTCATGCTACGCGTGGAGTGGCTGTCCTTGAGGCAGGAGCCAGATGCCGGAGCCTATGGATCAATCCGGCTTGTGAAGGTCTGTATTTCACATCATAAATACCCCCAATGAGCTTCAGACAAAACGTGTTAATGGTCATGCAAGCAATCAGCTATCAAGTCCACACCAAGCGATGGGTGTAAATAAACTGCCTTTTATTATCCAAGGGTCCAGACCGCGCGTTTCTACACGGAAGTGTCTTTATCAAGGTCTGAATCAAAGAACAAGCGGACTAACTATTGAAAGGGAACCCGCTCCAGGAACTCACACCACAAGGCGGGAAAACCATCACGAGCGGAGCCACCGCAGTAGCTCAATCTCACGCATAACAACACTAAAACATTATACAGATACACGTAACACTACAATTGGTAGGTAATGCGTAACATGGAAAAGGAAACTAGTTGTCCAAAGACCATGTAAGTATCAAACTAAACAAATTATCCCCAATGAAATATAGATAGAAGGAATCTAAATGGACATGAGCATTGTCGTAGCACTGTCGTTTCAAAGGACAAAGAGTTCAGAATGGATGAATGGATACATGGGTAAAAAAGAACAAAAAAGTAAAAAGAAAAAGGATGTTCGGGATAATACTTACCTCACCTTTAGTACTACATTTAGCAGACAGTTCAATGCGGTAAAAGGTATCATCAGGAAGAATCTCCCCATTCTTGCGCGAGATCCAGAACTCTATGATCTTGTGAAGGATGGAGTCAGATTCATTAACAAGAGGGCTCCAACCTTGGGAAAATCACTATTCCCTAGTTTGTAATCAATGAAAATGTTAGAACAACCCCCCCCTCTTGCTGGCATAACATCCAGGCAACACAACATGCTTACCCACACCGCGTTTGTAAGATGTGTATATCACACAGGGCAATACAGATTCATCTTATTCTACAGGACACCAGCAACGATATCCTGTGAAGTCCTACATTAATTGCAAACACTGCTTGTTGTATATTTATTTCATTTGAACCGTATTAGGATCCAATATGGTTGTTGCAGCACCACTGGTCCACTCAAAATTAGATTACGTCGACACTGATCGATGTTTCCATAACGCATACAATTGTATCTTCTACGTTTACCGCCACTTTTCAGATCTCTACATAACAATGACTGTTGTGGCAGGTTTTAATACATGGCAGTGCAATTGAAAGGGTTTAATCGCCCAGTTAGGGGGGTGACCACCGACAAATTAATAAACAGAAATTCCTCTCTTTGGATTTTTTCTTTTGGAACCTATAACAACCCTAAGGTCCTGAATGCCAGACGGACAGCATTCTCCTCTGTTATTGATAGATTGATATTTCTGTCCCATCCTGCCGTTCTTATGTATGCTTAACTTTTACTTGGCTAATTGCTCAAATGTAATTTTGTTTTAATTACCCATTTATCATTCAATCCCTTCTGAACTCTTTGTCCTCTATGTAAACGACAGTGCTACCGACCATGCTGTGTGCGCGCGTTAGATTCCTTCTATCTATATTTCATTGGGGATGAATTTGTATAATCTGGTTTTCTCCTGTAACCATTTTCTTGGCACTAGTTTCCCCCTTCCTTTTTCCCATGTTTCCTGCTACTGACCTAACTACCTACGAAAAACTAAAAATTCGTACATGGTCCAGTGAGAGATGGTAAGCCCTACTGAACAACGCAGTCTGTCCTGTTACCTCCCAATGAAGTGTTTACTGTTGTATCTGGATAATGTTATTAGTTTTTGTTATGCCTGACGTATGAGTCCTACTGCGGGTGCTTCCCGATCAGCGTGATGGTTTTTTCCCGCCCCCCTTCCTTTGCCCACCCCCGCCTTGGTTTCTGTTGAGGCATGTCCTTTACCGTGCTCCTTCACTATACATAGTTATTTCCTCGTGTAGTATTTATTCCTACCTTTCCTCCCGTCCCCTTTCCTATTTTCTCCCCTCATTCTGTTCGTTTGCAGCTCAGGTGATCTGTATTTATTTGGTCTGGTGGTCCACTATTTTTTTTCGGGCATTCCTTTTTTTCCACATGACTTGTCAGCCCCACGGGCACAACGGGCACCCCGTCCACCCCCCTGTTGCAGGTATCGGCTCGCTCGGCTTTCTTGGTTCGGCCACGCTGCGCCGTCAAGAGGTTCTATTGTGATTACTGGCTTTAGCTGATTTCTTCAAGAATTTACGCAATGTTGGTGGTTTCTGGCCTTCCGACGTTCCGCGCACCGTCTCGTCGCCCGCCGGTTTTGTCTGCTGGCTTCTTCCCCGCCCCCCCCCCCTGTGTTTTTCCACCTAAATAATATCATTTTTAGGACTGAAATCATCGCAATTTGATGATTGGTTCAGGGGCAATGCGGCCCTTATATTCCTCCAAATGACCATAGAATTGGGGACAAGTTAATTAGAGCATGTTTACCCCCCTTTATAAAGTAACTCCCTGTAAATAGGAAGTATTTAAATTATTACATTACTTTATGCGTCCTATAATTGACTTATATGGTTTCTTATAAGGCAGTTCTCGTTCTTCGGTTTTGGCTCTGTTTCCGGTCGCTTGGTCCCACGCCCCCCTTGCTACTGCACTCACCTTCATATCCTCTCCACCCCTCCCACCACTCTCTTTTACCGCCTATTTGCATCCCTTTCTCTCTATTTCTTTTCATTTTTTCCCTGCACGTCCTTTCTCAACTCATCCTCCTCTCCGCCTCAACGGTTCTTCCCACCTCCTCCTTTTCTCTCTTTTGCTCTCCTCTCCCTTGTCTGTCTCTCTTCTCCACAGAACTTGTCGAAATTCCAGAAATCCTGCCTGCTGTTAAAAAATAAAAAAAGGACAATGATTGACAAAATCAGTCACTCTTTTTATAACAAATACATACAGGCAGTCCCTGGGTTACCGTACAGGCTATGCGTAGTCGGGAGTTGTACTGTTATGTTCCTTAAATGGAACCTTTCCCCCGAGGAGAGGCCCATTTTTTAGTAAGCACTCCCCCCCCCCCCCCCCCCCCCCCCCCCTCCTCCCCCGTCCCCCCGTCCTCCACCACCCACCCCCCGGAGGTACCCCCTCCCCGCCCCCCGGCCCGCACCCCAGATCGTTCCATTAGTCCCTGGCCCACCGTTTCCCTCCGGCATCTCCTCGTCCCGCACTAACGGGTCCCCTACCCCTATTTTTTTTAATAAATCTCTCCGCCCTCTTTTTTATCTCCCCCGCACTCTATGTTCTATTTTCTAACCATTTTCCTCTCCGCATACCTCTTCTAATTGTTTATCGCTCTGCAGTTGCCAATTGGATGGTCTGTAAAAGTAGGCAGCCTCCCCCCACCCTTGTAAACATGTGCCTTTTTCAATCTAGACTAACGCCAACACTCGGGATTTGGCTGTAGTGGAGCATGGGGGGGGCTCGGCTAAAGTCTGGCGCCTATCACTGAGATCAAATGATAAAGATTTTTACGACTTAGAACTTCTTTCATTGAAAAAATAAAATAAAATATAGCCCTTGATCAAATAGTCTTAAATAGAGGTAGATGAATTTATAGCATTATCAGTGCTGGGACCAATAACTTAATAATATCCAACACCTAATAACTATAACTGCTATAAGAAACCATATAAGTCAATTATAGGACATAAAAGATAATGATAATAATCTTAAATACATTTCCTATTTACAGGGATACTTTATCAAGGTAAACACTGCTCTACTAAACTTTTCCCCAAATCTCATGGCTCATCAGGAGAATATAAGGCGCATTGCCCATGAACCAATTATCCAATTGTATGATTTCAGTCCTAGCACTGATCTATGTATTTAAAACACATGTTTTTTTTCTTGGAATAATCCAGCAGACAACACCTCTTTCACTAGAGTGCGCGGACTAGTCCGGAGCCGGACCACATATGCGTAAATTCATGAAGCAATCAGCTACAAGTCCAGCACAAAGCGATGGGTGGTAAAATAACTTCTTTTATTATCCAAGGGGTAAAACCATTGTCAGGAACATACAGCTAGCGTCACAGACCGACGCGTTTCGACACGGCAGTGTCTTTATCAAGGTCTGAATAAAATACAAGCGGACTAACTATTTGAAGGAGCCGCGTCCAGGAAGCTCCACCCCACAAGGCGGGGAAAACCCATCACGTGATCGGAGCCACCCGCAGTAGGCTCATACGTCACGCATAACAAAACTAAAACATTATACAGATACAAAGTAACACTTCAATTGGTAGGTAAGGCGGTAACATGGAAAAGGAAACTAGTGCCAAAGACAATGGTAAGTATCAAACATATTATACAAATTCATCCCCAATGAAATAATAGATATGACATGAATCTCTGTACATAGCATGTCCGTTAGGCACTGTCGTTTACTAGCGGACAAAGAGTCAGAATGAGAATGATGAATACTGGGTAAAGAAAAAAAAAAGAACAAGAAAGATAGGAGGGGGAAAGACAAGCAAAGGGGAACAAATGTAGCAGGTGGTGGAGCCATCCTGCATAATTAAGCATGCACATAAGAACGCAGATGGAGCAGATAATATCACTATCATAACAGAGATATGTCCTGTCTGGCATTCAGGCCCTAGGTGTTCTAGGATTTCAAGAAAAAATCAAAAGGACTTTCTTAGTGTAGAAGTATTTGGTCTCTGTGTACAACACCCCCTACGGGCGAATATAACCCGTTCGGATTGCCTGCCATGTAAAACCTGCACAGGCGCTTGTTATGTAATCTCTGAGTGCGTGAAACGAATACAAATGGTATTCGTTATTGAACCATCAAGATCAGTGTCGACGTAATACTGTTTTGAGTGGACCAGTGGTGCAACCACAGTAGGGATCCTACATAAGGTACATGAATTAATTCGATACAACCAATTGCATTTATGCAATTAATGTAGGACTTCACAGTGTATGCGTTGTCCTTTAGAATAGATGAATCTGATGCAAAGCCCTGTGTTATATACACACTAACTTACAACACAGCGTGTGTCCGCACTGGGGGGGTGGTTGGCCTGGATATGCCAGCCAAAAGGGCTTTCTAACACTTTTACCTATCTGATACAACTAGGGATAGTTATTTTCCCTAAGGTTCCCAAGGTTGGATCACTCAATGGGGAAGGAATCTGACTCCATCCTTCAACGATCCATAGAGTCTGGATCTCGCGCAACGGCAATGGTAGGAGATTCTTCCTGAAGGATACCCTTAACCTACCGCATTGGAACTGTACGTGGTGCGTAAATGTAGTCCTAAAGGATGAGGTAAGTATTATCCCGCACAGTCCTTTTTCTATTTTACTTTTTTTTCTTTTGTCTACACATTGTATTCAATTCATACCGTTGCTGAACTCTTATGTCCTCTATTAAAACGACAGTAGCTAACGACATTCTAGGTCCATTAGATTCCTTACTAATCTATATTTCATTGGATGAATTGTATAATATTTTGATACTTACCATTGGTCTTTGGCACTAGTTCTTTCCATGTTACCAGGGGGGGGGGGGACGCGGTAGCCATTACCTACCACTTGTAGTGTTACTATTGTATCTGTCTAATGTGTATAGTTTATGGTCTGGCTTGACCTAATGAGCCTACTGCGGTGGCTCCGATCACTGGATGGTTTTGCACTCCAAGCCTGTGGTGGGGTAGATCTATACCTAAGTTACGCGGTTTCCTTCACAAAAGTTAGTCCGCCGCAATGATATCTAATTATTTCCACCTTAGATAAGAACACTGGGCCAGCAATTCAAACACGTCGGTCCTGGGACAACAACCTTGATATAAAAGAAGTTATTTATATAACAACACACCCATGCGCGTTTGTGCTGGACTTTGTAGCTGATTTGCAATTGCATGAAAGATGTTACGCCGTTTTTGTTCTTGAACTACATTGTGTATATATATGAATATTGGGGGGCTGGAATACACCGCCCATAAAAATACACCAAGACGGATGCATCGCATAAGAGGCTCCGGCATTCCTTGCCTCTCCATGCCTCAAGAACAACGCCCCTACACGACGCTTATACATGAAAATATGACATAGTTAGACAATATTTTTCGTAGACAAAAGGGTTATATTATTAGTTTTAAAACCGATAAAACCTTTGTGTATTTGGTGCTCGGGGGGGAAACCTGTTTATACAATACCGTACGTGGGGGGTAGAGGGAATTGGCTCAAGGTGATTATAACATACTGTAAGTTGGGGGGGATTGGCGCGTGAGATGTTAATAATACTAGATTAAGTGTCAAGGGGTAGGGGATGGGAAGTTGTGTTATATAATACTGTAGCTGCGGGCGGCGGAGTGGTAGGGAAGGGTGTTATACCATAATGTACCGCATGTAAGGGTGTTAAGGGGTTTATATAATACTGTATCGGGTAGAGAGAGGTGGAATGGGTTTTATAACAATACGTAAGCATGGTAGAGGATGGGAAGGGTGTTATATAATACAGTGTCGGAAGAGGATGGTGTGTGAAGGGGTGATTAACCAATATGTACGCCGAGTGGGAATGGTGGGTGGGGAAGGGGAAATGTTACCATGAACAGAAAAAGCGGGGAATAGGGTTGGAAGGGTGTTTCCGACTACCTGTCATCGGGGTGAGGTAATGGGCCGGAGTGTATCTACAATGCGTGTAATCGGGTCGGGGTGGGAAGGGTGTAATACACTAGCTGGTAAACGGGGGAGGGATGGAAGGTGTTTAAATGGCAATAACTGTGAAGCGGTGAGATCGGAGGGGGGAAGTGGTGGGAAGGGTTGATACCATAGACTGTAAGCGGGAGGAGGGAAAGGGTAGTTATATAATACTGAAAAGATAAGCAGGAGGGGGGAAGTGGTAGAAGGGTATGGTTATACATAATTAAGCAGGACGTGAGTTGGACGGGTGTTCTAACAACTCAATCTGGGAAATGTGTGGCAAGGGATGTGTAATAACAATAGCTGTAAGGCGAAGGGGTAGTGGTGGGAAGTAAGGGTGATATATACAATCACGTACTCGAGGGGTAGTGTGGGAAGGGATGTTATACAACTGGTAACGGGTGGAGGGGTGGCAGGGTGTTGTGCGCGCTGCGCACTAGCGGAGGGGGATGGGAAGGGTGTTATATAATACTGTAAATTGTTGCGGGTAGGGGGGGGCAGGTGTTTTACATACTATAACGGGGGAGGGAATTGAAGGTGTTATATAATGCTGTAACGGGGGAGGGTGGGCCAAGTGTTATACTAATGTAGTGGGGAAGGGTGGTGGGAAGGTTTTATACAGACTGTAAGGGGTTAGGGGCACTGGCAGGGTTGTTTATACAATACTTGAAATGGTTTTACCCCTTGGATAATAAAAGAAGTTATTTTACCACCCATCGCTTTGTGCTGGACTTGTAGCTGATTGCTTCATGAATTTACGCACGTTTTTTATTGAACTCATTGGGGGGTATTTATGATGTAAATCCCGCCCCTTCACCAAGCCGGATGCATCCATAGGCTCCGGCGTTCTCGCTCTCTGCCTCAAGAGACGCCCCTCCACGCGTTAGCATGAAAAGTCAGCATGAAAATATGACATAATTAACAAATATTTTTCGTACAAAAGGTTTTAATTTTTTTAAAAACCTGATAATACCTTTGTAAATTTGGTATCCCCGTAATCACAATGACCTAAAGAATAAACGGGCGGTGTCATCATTTTAAAAGTTGATTTTAGAAGGAAGGAGGCCATGGCCAAATATAAGAAGATTACCACAGCCACGGTGCCTGGGTATATGAGTAAGTTTCCCTGGGTTATCATTATGGATTTTGATAGATTTCCGTCAATGAAAATCTGTTGGATTAAAAAATCGCATGTCAATTTCGGCACTGAAAAATATATGTGCCGTGTATTTGAGAATAGTAAAATACTATAAAAGCCGCTACACACTCTCATGTTGAGCCTGAGAAAATAGACTCAATCCCACATATTATACATGTTGCATGGGACCAGGGCCTGTGTTAGGGGGTGGCAAACTGTGCATTTGCCTAGGGCCCCCAAAGTGGAATTTTGTGGGCAGAAGATGTATTGCTCCTTTATTACTTAATGGTTGAATGCCCGAATGAAGATGCTGATCAGCTATCTCCCGTCTATATATCTATCATCTATCTTAATAATTAAATTCCTTTCATTTATATAGTGCACACAGATTACACAGCGCTGCACAGAGCTTGCCAAATGACTCCCTGTCCCCAATGGGGCTCACAATCTAATCAATCTACCAGCATAAAAATCGGCAATATTCGGAAATATTCGGGTAACACGTCGGGAAAACGCGAATCGGGCCCTTAGTAAATGACCCCCATTGTTTTTTTAACAGGTGGGAATGGAATAAGTCCTAGTGCCAGTGGGGGTGATTGGTCTGGAAATAAGTTAACTTGTTGATTTTGGAAGGGGTGCTCTCGGTGCCCTCCATTGTTGTCAGTGGGAGAGGGTGGGTAGGGGACTAAATAACTTTGCCTATGGGCGGGGGTGGGGGTGTTATACAATACTGTAAGTGGGGGTAGGAGTGGGAAGGGTGTTATACAATACTGTAAGTGGGGGTAGGAGTGGGAAGGGTGTTATGTTCATAAAATGAAAGCTGAGTTCTGATTGGTTTCCATGGGCAACTGGAACAGTTTTACCTCAGGCACTTCTGATAAATCTCCCCCATAGAATTCATCCATGTGCTATTCGATGATTCAGTGCTTTCCTATTCCTGGACTATTTTCCCCAACCCCTAATATAAGCCGACAGCCTCATTTTAGAGCATGTTCTATTCCTATAACTGCGGCTCAGACAATCTTTTTTACTGCCATCGGTTCCTGGAACATGGGCTTAAAAAAAACGGGCCCTCAGAACCCTCTATGTAGGCACACAGATCTTCACAACCCGGCACAGAGCTTACCAGATAGGACTCTAGGCCTCTCTCTGCAGGTCGAGGAGGCCCGCGATGTGCAGTTTTCAGCCATATTTTACATTCTTGGCCACCTCTGGCACCTGTGCCATAGGTTCGCCACCACTGCTCTATCCTGTTGTGTCCAGTTAAAAAACAAGTTACCAAAGCCATAAATTTCCTTTCAATTATTATACCTACCACACAACAATGTGATCCCCTCTCCAGTTGCCAATTTAAAAAAAATCCAAATGTGGTGAAATTGGCAAAAAAACCAAAACACATTTGGGCAGATTTACTTACCAGTCCCTGCGCGATCCCTGAGGTGCGTTACCCGACGAGAATGCAAAGCTGTCGCGATTCCCTCCCCCTCCCTGACCTTGTTCAAATCTAAATTTTTTGCGTTCTGTACCACATTCACATTTTGATCAGTTTTTAGTTTCCAAAAAGTTCTATTAAGTTTTTATGAGTTGTGAAATGGCGATAAGGCATCAGTTCAGACTTTTGTGGCGCTATTTTCTGCTGGGAATAACCGTTTTCATGTTTTGATAGATAAGGGCTTTTGGGACAAGGGGATACCTAACATGTTTATGATTAATTTTGTTTATTTTTATGTCAGTTCTAGAGAAAAAGGGAGGAATTAAATGTTTAGTTTTTTATTATATTTTTTTAAACTATTTTTTATTATTATTTAGACCTCCAAGAGGGTTTGATCATTTGTACTATATACCTGCAGTATTGCAACATATAAGGCCATTTTGCTAGTGATCACTAAGCGTCTGCCTCCGATGTCCTTGTTCTTAGTTACCAGTCAAGACAAAGAGGAAACTGAGGAAAACTGTGACAAATATAAGGAAGATATCGTGCCACTTGAGGTAGGGAAATGCAAACACGCCAATTCCATGGCAAAGGGAGTGGGAAATGAATAGAGGAGCCTCATAGGGACCAGAGGAAATGGAGTATCTGGTTATAGTAAAATTATTCCAGTGGAGATGCATCATGATAGCACTACAGCCTTGCAGCGCTGGGGACCAGGGTTCAAGTCCCAGGGTCAACATCTGCAAAGAGTTTATATGTTCTTTCCGTGTTTGCGTGGGTTTCCTCCGGGTCCTCCGGTTTCCTCCCACACTCCAAAATATACTGGTAGGTTGATTAGATTGTGAGCCCCATTGGGGACAGGGAGTGATTTGGTAAACTCTGTGCAGCGCTGCGTAATCTTTGTGCACTGTATAAATAAAATAATAATAATTATTTATTTATTATCATGAACACACTTTAAAGTATTGCCAAAAACGCACATTTATCAGATACAAAAAGTCACCAACTCTATAAAAAACGTCTTTGCCTGGATTGTGAAACTAGGGAGCCAAGGGACGATGAGGTAAAATAATGGGGCTCATTTACTAAGGCTCCGAATCGCGCATTTCCGTCCGGTTTTACAAATATTTCCAATTTGCGCCGAATTGCCTTGGGATTTTGGCGCATGTGATCGGATTGTGGCGCGTCTGCGTTCGGATCTATGCGTCGGAAATCTGGGGGCGTGGCCGTCGGAAAACCTGACGGATTCAGAGAAACCGCAGAGTTTTAAAAAATTATGTATGTCGCAAGAATAGCACTTACATACACCAGGAACAAGCAGGTGAACTCCGGCGGACTGCAGCGCAGCAGCGACACCTAGTGAATGTAAGTGAATCCCGGCAGAACCCGAATCGACGTTGGACAACGCCCCGCGGGATTGTGAATGGACCGGGTAAGTAAATGTGCCCCAATGAGTGTGTCCCATTCCATAAATATGTGGAAGTTAATTTTTTTTTATTGTTTGAGATCCATTTGCATTGACTCCAACCAATTTTTTTTTTTGGAGAGCTAGACATAATTTGGCTTAATGAAGGACTAAAAAGTCCCTACACTGTTCGATGGGCCTAAACACATCCAATAAAAAAATGTAGTGTTTTTTAGCAACCATGGGGGGGTCTTCACATGGGATCGTGTGACAAGCTTGGTGAGGTCTATGTTGTATAAACATAAATGGGAGACTCTTTGTGTGTATAGTGTGTGACGTGTGCAGGGAGGGGATCTGTCTGGGGCTGTTATCTGTCTCCGGCTTTATAATAGAGGTGCTACCTCCCATTGTTATTCTGCCTGTGATGATAATGAGATTAAATCACCATCACAGAACAGGATGTCATAGTCTATTACAATGTGAAGACAATTCTTAGGACCATCTGGCCAATACCAAAGGTTGTACTGGTTCAATAGAGCACCAAATGATCTTCTGATGGGCCCAAAACACCTAGTATTACAGCTGGCGACCCAATGTGATATCAGCAGTGTTTTAAAAATAAAAATAAAACCAAAATTGGTTACTTTCATAAATCACACTGTAAAATGTTTCCCCTCATAACTCGTAACAAATGACTGGAAAATGTAACATTCTAAGACCTTGTGCACACGTCCATATATTTTGCCGGCCACAAAAAAATGTGCTAAAAACGAAAAAATGGCTTATACTCGAGTAAAAAAAAAAAATAGCTGGCTTTATACTGGGGGTGGCTGGATGGCTATATAGTAGGGGCTGGCTGGGGGGGGGGAATGGACTGGCTATATACTGGGGGGGCAGGGGGCTAGCTATAAACGGGGAAGCAGGGGCTGGGTGGCTATATACTAGGGCAGTGGTGGCGAACCTATGGCACGGGTGCCAGAGGCGGCACTCGGAGCCCTCTCTGTGGGCACCCAGGTCATCACCAGAGAGGACTCCGGGTATCTTTCTGCAGTCCCAGAGAGCCCAGGGCTTGCTGTGTACAGAGCTATTTTAAAGTAACAGCGCTACCTGGGACTACTGGAGGAGTGGGAAGGTGTGGACAGATCTGGATTATCATTGTAGCTCCTGCGCCGGTCCTGACAATTCTTCCTGTTTATGGGACCCTGGAGGGAAGCTACAATGATCATCCAAATTTCTCCTATTTTCTGCTTTATTGGTGTCCTCAGTGAGCTGAATGGTACTTTGTGATAAATAAGTGGGTCTTGGTTGTAGTTTTGGCACTCGGTCTCTAAAAGGTTCGCCATCACTGTACTAGGGGTTGGCTGGGGGACATGGACTGGCTATATACTGAGGGACTGGCTGGCTATATACTGGGGGGCTTACTATATAA
>WNYA01000206.1:0-114905 GCA_019512145.1 Engystomops pustulosus | reverse complement strand
AGGATAAGTGCAACTAATAGGGTCACCCATATTGTATCAGTGGGTTCCTTTCGACATCCGGTGGGTCAGGGAACAGTGTACATGTTACCATATGCACTCTCCCTCCCATTAAAATCACACCCATGACACTGGTTAGAGTGGAGCACTGATGTACTGGGAGTGCTCGAAAATATTTGTTGTGGCATGGTAAAATGTCTCTCAGTCTGAAACAGAATTTTTAAGATGCCTGTAATGCTGGTGATCATTACATGAAAATGTAAATGTATATTTCTATTGTGGAAAATACAAAACACAGTCAAAACACCATAGCTACAGGATGCTAAAAAAAACAAAAGAAAAGAAAGAAAAAACAAAACTGCTATGGACAGGGAACACGAAAAAAGATGTTTAATAACTAAAAATCCCAGGAAAAAAATGTGTTTCTCACAAAATTTCAATTGAATTTTTGGCAAACATATTACACATTGCCCTTTTTTATTGCCCCATTGCAAACTTACGATCATTTATTGCAGGAAAAGAAAGAGAAAACAATGACCCAATTACGGGTTACGTAGAGGATAGGTTCTGTAGGTTTGTTCTTAACTTGAGTTTGTATGTAAGTTGGAACTGTATATTTTATTATTGTAAACCCAGCTGAAATTTTTTTGGTCTGTTTATTTTAGCCTAAGGCTAAAGTACAGTAACCTACCAACATCCAGAGGTCCGTTTGTAACTAGGGGGTCGTCTGTAAGTCGGGTGTTCTTAAGTAAGGGACCGCCTGTACATGTTATCTACACTTATAAATAAATATCTCTGGCACTATATGATTGACCTAGAAAATGTATGAAACCAATACCACAAAAAAAACCCCAAAACACAGGACAGTGAAAATTGACCATGTGCCATACAATTTATAAATGGCTGAACTAAATATGGCGTCTTAGGTCCCATTCATACAACCATATGGGGCCCTGTGATCTGGCTGCATAATTTGGGGCCAGATCAGGGCCCCCATAGATGTCTACGGCACCAGTCATGGTGCGGTGAGTACACAGTGTCACAGTATTGGGCGGGCAAATGCAGGAGCATGGCCGCTCGGCTTTCAATGGGGAGGGGAGCACTCACTCCACCTCCCTCCTACACCCGGCCACGTGTAACGCCTGGGATACTATAGCACATGGCCATATGTGTGAGGCCTCATATATCAGTGAATTTAAACGGATCGTGTGGCAGGATCACTCATTAAATATGATTAATGAGTATCTATGAAAAATGGAAACTGGACTGATAAAAAAAAAAACGTGAAAAACGGAAGAAAACTTTATGGATGAGATTCGGCACGTCCATGTGAAGGTGGTCTAAGGTTACATCCACAAGGCTTAAAATAAATAAATCTGCATCTTTTCCGTGAGTCCTTTACACTATATAGTGATATTTAATATTCACCATCATCCATCACGGGTATAGAATTTTTCCAGCGCCAAAATTGTCGCAAATAGGATACTAAAAAACAAAACAGTGGAAAATTGGGAAATAGGGAGTCAGACAGTGATGTAACTAGAAGCTGATGGGCCCCAGTGCAAAGTCTGTGCCAGGGCCCCCCGACTATAATGTATGCTTTATAGTAATAGTCTTCTCATATGGGAAAGTGACACCATAGGGGCCCCATAAACCTCTTGGGCCTGGGTGTGATCGCAACCTCTGCACCCCCTCAAGATACGATCCTGGAGTCAGACATTTCCCACAACAATGTTGACACGAATCCGAATCATCGAGAAAAAAACCCCCAATGTGACCCCCTACTAATATTTCATCGTGTGATCGGTGGGGACACACCATCGGTAGTTGCCAGTCCTATTATACAGGTCAAAAACTGGAAAGCTATCCTGACTTAAATAAAACTAGTTATGATAAATAAATGGGGGAGGGTGGGGGTGCAGAAAATTCCTTAAAAAAAACCTCTGTGTTGTTTATTACCACAACATCTTTCACGCTTTGACAAATCTTCAAAATATTTGACGGTAAACCTTCTCCGTATGCACCTGACACTATATTTTTTTTTAATAAATACTACTATATAGAACATCTTTGTACGTCGTAGACGCGTTTTGTGTGACTTTTGTGACTGAAAAGATGGATGTTTTTATGTCGGGCAGCTCAATGACTTATATTTGGTCATTTATTTTGTGTTTGTGTGACATTTTTTCCTCATGTTTCACACAGAAAATCCTTCCTGTGTGAAGCAGAGGTGATAAAACATGTGAGGGGACAGGGGCAGTGGAGGAAGCATTGTGATGGTGGGAGGGCAGAGGGACTTGTAGTGAATGACTGCTTCCTCCCCGGCCTCCTCCTCCCTCTCCTCCTCCTCCTCGCCCAGGACTGTGTTGCTATTGCTGTTTCTTCTCCTCTCTTCTTCCTTCAAGCACATTGCCATCAGGAGGCAAGGCACTGCCCCTTTAAATGCATCCTTTCCCCTCCTCCTCCTTCTCGGCTGATCGATCCACCATTTTACCCCCCAAAAAAAGAAGCTTGTGATCCCACCTGGAGAAAAAAAAAAAAAAGAAGACGCGGGTTTTTTTTTAATTATTTTTTATTTTTTTTGGAGGGGGCCGATTGGGAGCTAAAAACAAAAAAAACGCACAAAGCTTGGACTTGGATTATAAAGTCGTCCAGGGTGGTGGGGGGGAGTCCTACTCCCTCCCTGCCTGCAAGATATGGCTGCAAACATGTACAGGGTTGGAGGTAAGAGGCGATATGCTGCTGCTGCTGGTTGTGGTGGTGGGGATGCACGGTGTGAACAGTGCGCGAGGCGGGCCCCCCTATCCTGCGTGTGCCGGCGGCTGCCGGGGGATGGCGCGCTATTTCTGGGTGCTAGGATTCCCGCACTCGCCTCTGCTGCCCCTGCTGGAAGTAATTAGGGGTTGGTGTGTACTGTACAGGCGCCGCGGCTGCTGCTGCAGAACCTCTTTTTGTTTATGTATATATTTTTATGGGCCTGATTGAGGCCCAGGGCCGACATGTTTTGGCGCACTGTAGCGATTTTAGTCGCTCTTTGTGGCAGGTTGTTTGGCTCAGATACGCAGGCCGTCAAATCATTGACGACAGCATCAAATGACGATAAAACACATATTATTACGTTATTTACTCCTAACCATTATCTCCCTAGTCGCATCTTTTACAACACCGCGTCGCCTTAATTACACCGGTGCTCGCTTCGAGACCATTATTGCGCCAACCAACATAAAAACTTGCTCCCTGCTGACTTTTCTTTGCACCAACCATGCATGAGCTAAAAGAGACAACTAAAATTGTTTTATGTTCGGAAATAGGTTATGCTGTGAAATAGACGTGAAAATGTGCTCTGTTTATAGGGGTTCTCCAATATTGGTACAAACGGCACTCCTATCACTTCTGCGTTGACGGTTTTGAAAAACTAACGCTTTTTATTGACGCTAAACGGCCTCTGCCTTGACAGAACCGCTTGCACGTATTTGTACCACGTATCGTTGACCCGTCGGGTCTAGTGACTAAAAGTGATGCGTCTTTTCTAATGTACCATAATACGTAATAAAGTGTTTTATGAGGGGAAAAATAGATGTAAAATAAAAGGGGCCCTCCGCCAGTAGTGTTCATATCAAAACTGACAGAAAAAAACTACGGTAGCTTTTTTTTAAATGTAAAGTAGCCATTGCCTTGACAGAAATGCTTGCACGTAATTCGCACCGCCTATCATTGACCCGTCGTGTCTTGCTCACTAAAAAGTGACGTGTCCATCAAAATATAATAATACAAAACAGTTTATGAGGTAAAATAGATGAAAAAATGTCTGCCGCTTAAGGGGGGTTCACCTCAGCATTGGAGGTTTTGTCAAAACTGACAGAAAAAATGGCCGTCTTTGTGGTAAAATGGCCGTTGCCTTGATGGAACTGATTGTATGTATGGTTACCCGTCGTGTTTTTTTGGTAAACAAAGATGGACGCGTCACTTTTAGCACACAAGTATTTTATGTGGCAAAATTGATTGTAAAGTTTGAATATTTCGCTGCTGAAACGCGTCCTCCACCAGCCGTGCACACGGGGCTCAGATCACCTCAGCGTTGGAGGTTTGGTCAAAACTGACAGAAAAAAATACCGTTTTAGGCTACGTTAACACAAACGTTTGGGGGACGTATATACTGCTGACGTGTATACTCCCCCCATACACTTCTATGTGGTCATGGCGCCATACGGGAGCGGTACGGAGCGGCACCGCTCCGTAGCCCGTAAAAAGATAAGACGTGTCCTATCTTTCTACGTAATACGGCACCGTGCACTGTATATTCCTATGGAGAGGGGTGGGGGTGAGCGGCGCTCATCCCCTGCTCTTCTCCCCGGCGCCAATGTATGCCCGCCGTGTGAATGTAGCGTTATGTTGTAAAATGGCCGTTGCCTTGACAGAAATGTAGATGTGTATGTACTTTGCGCACCTATCATTGACTCGTCATATCGTTTGCACTAACATTTCCATTTTATATGTTGGGGGGGTGGGGGGGTGGAAATACACAAAACTAGCGTAAAACGCGCAAAGATGTATAAAAATTGCAATATGCAGCAGAGACTTACCGGCTATGGAGAGGGCTCAGCCCGCGAGCCCTCTCCATGCATCGGAACACGACCACCGCCGTGAATACACAGCTGGCGGTCGCGAACCGGTTAAGACAATCCCTTTAACCAGACCAGAGCTGAAATGCACTGAGTGGAGGATCTACTACTTCCAGCCACATCTGATTGCTGTAAGGTCTTTTCTGTAGCCCCACAGATCACATACTCATGACCAATCCTGAGGTCATCAATATGAAACAATGCATGGGGTGCAAAGGGGCCCAAAAAAAAAAAAAAAAATACTTAAAATTTTCTGAAGATGCCCAGTTCGGAAAAGAGTTGGATGTTTAATCGTACACTGACAATACATAGCAGTTAGTCACATACTAATGCTGGGAACTATAGCCTAACACAATCTAATCACAAAACTGTAACAACCAAGATCCTGAAAGGTAACGTGATGGGAGACGTGAGCAAAGTCATCAGCGCCTGGAGGGAAATAAGATCCTTTATAACCGAGTGTATACGGAAGGCGTATTCACCGCACAAAAAGGTTAACGGTTGTAAGTAAACATTGCGCTTATCATCTGCAAAGTCAATACCGCGTAGACTGCGCCCGTCGCTGCTGGCAAAGGGGCCGCTCCGCGTATATGAAAGTTACACTATAACCAAGAGTTTCCTCTAAGCTTGCAGAATATTTTCCACCGCGTTTCAAGGAACTGATGAGGGGTGAAATTAACTCCGACTTTCCTGGAAGCCTTGGCGGACGCTGGCACAACACCATCTGACATCTAGGAGCATGTGGAGCCTCCCATACATTACATGTCCTATTAGCAGGACTAGCGTGCGGAGTTTCCTTTTTTTTAAGAATAAAATTTTACCCTGTCCCCTGACATTCTTGCTTGGCTATGCGGCCCGACAGAATAATAGAGTCTTTCACTGACGTAAATAAGAGCGAGTTCACCACATTCTCATGATAACAGGGATTAGCGCAAGTCTGAGGACTTCTACCCCAACAACCAAAAAGAAAATAAAAATCTAGAGCCACACACAAGGTAGAGAGAGGGGGCCCCCCGCGCCAGAGCCACACACAAGGTAGAGAGAGGGGGCCCCCGCGCCAGAGCCACACACAAGGTAGAGAGAGGGGGCCCCCCGCCAGAGCCACACACAAGGTAGAGAGAGGGGGCCCCCCGCGCCAGAGCCACACACAAGGTAGAGAGAGGGGGCCCCCCGCGCCAGAGCCACACACAAGGTAGAGAGAGGGGGCCCCCCGCGCCAGAGCCACACACAACTTACGATTGGGTGTTCATAACAGAGCACCAACACAAGTCGACTAATTATAGGAGGGCTCCTAAATTGTTAAAATGCCAGCAAAGATAGTCAGAGCAGTGCAAATAAAAGCATCAAAGATTTGTGAAAATTTGACTGTTTATTAGCCATTCAACAGAGCAGTGCGTATGGCCTCGAATTACTTGTGCGTGAAGGTTTTCTTCAAAAACTTCTTATAGATCGTGGCGCTTTTTTTTTTTTGTTTTTTGTTGTGGTAATTTGGCTCATATTACCTTTTGAAGTATATACTTTTGATTATCATTGACTTGGTATGTGTCTTTTGTCCAGTGAGCCACTTTTTTCTTGTTCTTAAAACTGTCAGGTTAATTAAATTACTGTATATTTATTACTCGTTGTTATAATGCCGAGTTTTTCGGCAACTGAAAAATTGTACTGAAAAAAGTTCGCCCCTAGGCTTATACACGAGTCTATTAGAAACCCCAACTTAAAAAAAATAACCCAACCCCGAGATGTCGGCGCTCCCATCTTCTTTCTTTTCCCGCGGCTTTCTCTGTCTTTATTTGTATCTGTATAAACGCAGCCATATTTTCTTCCATGCCCAGAGCTACTATGATGTCAGCAGCAGCGACTGCTTTCATAGTATGTATGTACTGAGGAAGGGCAAGGAGAAGAAGAAAAAAAAGAGAAATAAGAAAAACATAGGCGCGTCCATCACAGAAGAGAAAAGAAGATTGGGACGCGCCGCCGACATCAGAGGGTAGTTATATAAGTTTAAGTCTTAGTGCTGGGGCATTCCTGGTGGGCGGGGGGAGGCGGGACGGTGGGAAGGCGGGGCACCATCCGAGACGAAGAGGAGAAGGGAATAAGGCAAGATGGCCGCGGATGGGAAAGGGGGAGAGAGAGAAGGAGAATGGTTCGCTAGCGCGCGCGGACCGGGCATGGGAGGAAGGAGCAAGGGGGGGAGGGAGGAAGGGAGAAGGCCTAGGGGGCTTTCCCGCAGTGGAGGGAGGCGGGGGAGGACAGGCGAACTAGGGGGGCGGGAGGGTTAGGCAAGGAGAAGCGGTGTGTGCCGGGGTGGAAGGCGATGGGGTGTGGGGTTTGCAGGGGAGCGGTGAAGGGCAAGGGAGGTAGGCGCTTATCACTTTGGAGGGATTCGGTGGTCGAGGTGATTGGGAAAGGAGAAGAGACGGGGTAGGATGGGAGGGAGTGGAGGAAGGAGAGGGGGGTCCGACATTTGGTGGGATCGGGAAGGGATGTGAGAATGTAATGTGGGGATTGGTGGTAGGGCTATGAATGATAATGTGGGGGTGAAGGTATGGATGGATGGTTGCTGTATGGGGGCGTGGGGGGCGGTATGGCTGGTTCTGTTGCGATGGTAGTAAGGGCGGGGGTGGCTGGAATGTAGCTGAGGGGGCGGGAGGGCTGGCTGGCTGGAGGCTGCTAGGGGGGGGCTGGCTGGTGTATGCTGCTGGGCGGGCGGCTGGTCTGTATGCTGCTGGGGCTGGGGCTGGACTGAGTTGTATGCTTGCTGGTGGGAGGGGCTGCTGGCTGTATGCTGATGTGGGGCGGGCTGGCTGCTGGATGTATGCTGATGGGGGCGGGATGGTGGATGTATGCGTGGGGTGGGGTCGGCGGACTGGCTGTATGATGCTTGGGGCGGGTGTGGCTGGCTGATGATGCTGGGGGCGGGGGCTGGCTGCTGGCTGTATGCTTGAATGGGGGCGGGAGGGTGGCTTTGTATGATGCTGGGGCGGGATGGCGGGCTGTATGTGCTGTGGGGCAGGGTCTGGCATGGCTGGTATTGTTGGGGGAGGGCGGGAGGGCGGGCTTTGTATGCTGCATGGGGTTGCGGGCGGGGCTGGTGTGGCTGTATGTGCTGATGGGGGCGGGCTTGTGATGTGCGTAAGCTTTGCTGGGGGCGGGCTTACTTGTCTGGCTGGCTGTATGCTGCTGCTTGGGGGACGGGACTGGCTGGCTGGTGATGTATGATGCGTGGGGTCGGGCTGGCTGGCTGTATATGCTGCTGCGGGGGGCGGCTGTATGCTGCTGGGCGGGGGGGCTGTTTCGAGGCTGGACTGGCTGCTGTACGGATGTGGGGGCCGGTAGAGGGTATGGCGTGTTATGCTGTTTTTTGGCCTGGGGCGGGCGGGACTGGCTTGGCTGTATGTGCTGGGGGGGGCGGCTGGGACTGGATGTATGTGCCTGTGGGGATGGGCGGGATGTATTTTATGCTTGATGTGGGCGTGCGGGCTGCTTGTATGATTGCTGGGGGGAGTTGGTTTGGATGAGCTGGCTGTAGGAGCAGGGGTGCTGGCTGGCTGTATGCTGCTGGGGGCGGGCTGGCTGGCTGTATGCTGCTTGGGCGGGTGGGGCGGGGGCGAGGTTGGCCTGGTGTATGCTGCTGGGGTGGGCGGGCTGTGCTGTATGATGCTGGAGGGCGGGCTTGGCTGGCTGTTATTGAGCTTGCCTTTTGCTATATGCTGCTGGGGGCGGTGCTGGATGGCGTATGCTGCTGGGGGCGGGCTGGCTGGCGATGACGGTACTGGGGCGGGCGGCGGGCTGTATGCTGCTGGGGGCGGGCTAGGTGGATGTATGCTGCTAGGGGCGGGTGGGTATGCTGCTGGGGGGGGGGGGGGGGGGAGTTGTCGGGCTTGGCTGTATGCTGTGGGGGCGTTGGGCGGCTATCTGTATGATGTGGGGGGGGGGGCTGGCTGGCTATCGCTGTGGGGGCGGGCGGGATTGGCTGTATAGCTGCTGTGTGATGGGGGCGGGCGGGCTGGTACTGCCTGTATGTGTAGGTGGGCGGGGCTGGCTGGATGCCTTGTATCGTAGGTGACTGCTGGGGGCGGTGCTGGCCTGCTGAGCGGCTGTATGTGCTGGTGGGCGGGATCGGCTGGCTGTATGCTGCGGGGTAGGCGAGGGAGAGGCTGGTGGCTGTATTGATGCTGGGAGTGCGGAGTTCTGCGGGAAAATCGTTGGGCATGAGCTGTCTGCTATGATGCTGGGGGTGGGCGGCGGCTGTATGCTGATGGGGGCGGGCCTTTGGCTGGATGTTATGCTGCTTGGGGCGGTGGCTTTTGTGGCTGTATGCTGCTGGGGGAGGTTGCGGTTGGATGGAACTGGCTGTGTTAGGGCGGAGGGAGGGCTACTTGAGGTGAGAGATGTGGGGCTGTATGCTTGCTGGGGGCGGAGGACGTGTAGGCCTGCTCTGTCTTAATGTGCTGGAGGGCGGGTTGGCTGTGCTGTATGGCTGGAGGGGAAGGGAGGAGGGCGGGAGAGGCGGAGGGGTTGGGTGAGGAGCTGGATGGCGGGCGTGGAAGCGGCGGTAGAGTCGAGGAGAAGGCGGGTAAAGGGACGGATGATGGAGGGGGGAGAGAAGGCGGAGGGACGCTGAGATGGGGGTTGGAGCGGGAGGGATGGCGGCTGGATGATGAATGCGGGGCGGGCGGAGGGCCGGGGGCGGGAGCTGGAGGGATGTTATTGATGCTATGGGTGGAGGGCAGCTGGTTGGATGTATGATGCTGGGGGCGGATTACAGGAGAGGGGCGGACGTTCGGCCTGGCTGTCTGTATGCGCTGGGGGAGGTATGTGTGCGTCGGCTGTATGGCCTGTGCTTCGGGGGCGGCGGGCTGTATGATGCTGGGACGGTTGCTAGCTGGCTGTATGCTGCTGGAGGCGGGAGTGGACGAAGGCGGGAGGGATGGAGGCAGGAGGGGGGAGGGGCGGGCAGGTACTGGCGGGCTGGCAGCGGAGGCAGGACGAGCGGTGGGAGGAGTGGCGTTCTGTAAGCATTTAGTCACAATCCCCGTGGGCCTGGCTGGCTGTATGCTGACTGGGGGTGTAGCGGCTGGGCGGGGTACCGGGCCGTGATGGCGTGGATGATTATGGCTGCTGGGTGGCAGGAGGCTTTGGCTGTATGCGCTTGGGATGCGGTGGCGGGATGGCTGGCAGGGCTGGTGGATGTATGCCTGATATGCTGGTGGGTGGCGTTGGCTGGACGTGCTTGCTGGGGTTGCGGGCAGGGCTGGTCTGGCTGTATGCTGATGGGGGTGATGGGAGGGCTGGATGGATGTATGTGCTGGGGTGGCGGGTAGGGATGGATGGCTGTATGATTGATGGGGGAGGGTGGCTGGATGGTATCGGACTGGGGGATTGCTGGATGGATGTATGCTGTCGGGGGGTGGGGAGGGCTGGCTGGACTGTGCGTTACTATCTGTGCTGGGTGAGTTTTTAGCGGGCGTGGCTATGGGCTATATGTCTATGGCTATGGCTTAATTCGTTGAAATGGATGTGCGGCTATGAGGCGTTGGAGCGGGCTAATGGGTGGGTGCCTTGGGAGTATCTGCGCGAGGCATTCCAACGCAGTGGGTAGGGGAGCGCGTGGGGAGGGAATGTGGGAGTGCGCGGGATAGGACAGGGTGGGGGCGTGTAGCGTTTTCCCTGGCAGTTGTTTCTTCTGCGGTCCCGAGTCAGCGGTAAAGGGTTGATGGGGTTAGTATGTTGACAGATCCGGAAGGGCCAAAGTTGTATAGATATCGATTCCGTTATCAATGCATGTTAGAAACCCCCGGCTGGGGGGAGGGGAAGGGGGGCGAGGGAGAGATAGACGGGGGGGGGGGTTAAGGGTGGGGTGGGGGGGGTGGCACATGTTCTTCGTTGTCGTTTGAGAGAGATGTGGGGCGGCCGGGGGGCTATTGGGCTTATATACTGGGGGTGGGGGTGGGGACAAATTTGCATTTCCATCCTCAGCTTATACTCGATGTCAATCTTTTTTTTTTTCTCAAGTTTTGGTGGGTGTATTTTGTGTTTTAAAATTTAGGGGGGCTAGGCATTTATTACTCGAGTATACCCCAGGCGTGGTCCCCTACTTTAGAACACTCTGCTGAACTTACATACGACCCCTAGTACAAAACGGACCTCATGGATGTTGTTAATTTTATTACTTTAAACCTGTAGTCTACAAATCAGCGTCTTATAAACAGTTAATTCACAGGTTTTTTGTTCTGTAATACTGAAGAGATTTATTGTTGAGATTATTGTTATTCCTGGTTTTTTATGACACCCATAATTTTTTTTTGTTTAACACCCTTACGCTCTGCGCCGTTAGCTCTACGGCGCCGAGGCTTTATAGAGGTTCAGAGAATGAATGGTATACGGAGTTGTTGTTTGCAGAGGTATTTATAAGGAGTGTATGAAAGCGGGCTCACGGGGCTTGGGTCTCTTTCAGACGACGTGGGGGTTTTTGCATTTTGCACAAAAACCCCCAGCCGCTATATAACAGAGTCGGTTTGCTTGCCACGAATCGCGTATTGAACCGGTTTGTAGTTAACCGCGACCGCAAAAGGTCAGTCACTGGCGGACGGCGGCGTTTTTTTATTTGTTTTTTTTTGTTTTTTTTTTTTTTTTTTTTTTTTAAATTAATTTTTTCGTTTTTTTTTTTGAAAAGACGGGGCGCACGGGGCGCCGCCATCTTTGTTTTTGATAGCTCACGCCCCGAACGTCATCGGTGGTTTTGGCGCGCGATCGTGTTACCTGGTAGCCTCGGGGCTTCTTTTTTTGACACTTTGTGGCTACATGGTTTATGCAGGTTCGTTATACAATGAGCCAGTGCTCATTGTAATGATGATAACTTGCAAAAATGCACATATATTGCAAACTGTAGGCTTGCTAGTATATGGTGAGGAAGGCGATCTGACCTCTAGTGTTAAGTACCATAGTATGGTCTAAAAAAAAAAATAGTGAAAAAAAATAAAAACAAGTTTTAAAAAATAAAAAAAATTAAATAATAAAAATATTAAAAAGTTCAAATCACCCCCCCCCTTTCCTCGAAAGGATATTATAAAACTTAACCAACAGTTCTGAAAAAATCACAGGACAATTAGGTATCGCCGTCCCAACAAAATGCCCGGATCTATCGATAAAATATTTAAAATATACCTACGGTTACGGCACGTGGCGGTGAAAGATAACTACCGAATGTCTCAGAGGGGGAAAGGAAGTGAAAAGGAGGAGAATGTCCGGCACCCAAGATGTCCCCGAACGGAAATCCGAAATGCGCTTTTACACCTTTTTACATAAGCTAAAAAATGAAAAAAAAATGCTGAAACTGTCGCACAGACCTCAAAAAGGTAGGCAATTGAAAACGTTACGCTCATTTCGCGAAAACTCAATAAAATGACTCGCCACATCACACATTTAAGTGCGCCAAAGTGTGAAAAGTTATTACAGTCAGAAGATGGCAAATTTTTTTTTCTTGTTTGTTTTAGTACACATTCGTAATTTTTGAAAATGTTATTACTATTAAAAACACAATATAAAACCTGTAAAAGTTGGTATCACAGCGTGATCGCACCGAACACCAATAATATAATAATTTATAATCGTAGGGCATTGTTATATTTGGAGCGAAGGGATAATAGAGTGAGAAATTTGAAAGTCGTTTATAAAAAATATTTTTAAAAAAAAATATTAAAAACCAGCCCACAAGGAACGTGACGCACGACGTGCGTTTTTTTTTTTTCAATTTTCCAACATTTGGCATATTTTTTTCAGCTTCGCAGAGTACACGGGCATGTTAAAATAGATAAATAACATTCCGGGAACGTAAGAATGTGTTACGCACAAAATAAGCCCTCACAAGGTCTGTACACGGAAAAAAGAAAAAAAAAAAAAAAAAAAAGGCAAAAAAATGAAAAAGTAAAAAAACAAAACCAAAAAAAAAGTAAAAAAAAGAGTTAAAAAAAAAGTTATGGATTTTTGAAGTATGAGTTGAAGTGAAAATGAAGAGCGAGGAGAAGAGAGGTATAGTTTTTGAAAGGGAAAAGAGATTAGATAAGAATGGAGGAAATTAGCCGAAAGAAAAGAAAAAAAGGAGAGTGGTAGAAAAATTAGGCGAAAAAAAAAAAAAAAACCCTAGTCCTGAAGGGGTGGTTAAATGTAAAATCCAATTGCACAGAGACCAAAAAAATTGTCTGGGGCTTACAATTATAGATAATATTAAATATTTATGTAAAACTATACACTCTGATTTACATACAAAGTTCAACTTAAGAACAAACACGTACAGAAACACCATTCTATGTAGTGTAAACCTGGGGACTGTTGAGACTCGGGTTTATATATATTTACGTACAAAAAAAATGTAATAAAGGCTACTTATGAGGTACAAAAACCGGAAAGATTTTGTTGGTAAATAAAAAAATTTTTTTGATGACAGGGATACTTGGCCAGAATTGAAAAGGGTCAAAATCACGTTGTGCCGGAGGTTTTTCGTTTCGAGTGTGTTGTTGTTTTTTTTTGTGTTTTTTTTTTTTTTTTGCAAATTTTCGGGTGTTGTTTTTTTGTTGGTTGGTTTAAAAATTGCCAAAAGACCGAATCCGTTTTAGACATCGTAAAGACTCCACTAAACTTTGTGGATAGTGTAAACATGGACGTGTGGTACCGAATAAAGGACGTGTTTACCAATTTGTGTCCACTACCACCCAGGCTTTATGGTGGTGCATATTTTGATTTTAGGTGCTTAAAGTGCACAGGTATGGGTGACCATGTTGTGTATGTTCAGCATTGTTCACACCAGCACAAGGTGCATTGTGGGGCTCTGAATGTCAAAAACTGTTATGCCCAGTGTGACACAAGGGGTCACCTGGTGTGGCTGGATGCGGGCTTTTCCGGACAATTGTACATCCTTTACATGCATTACATGCATGTAGGGCCATGGATTGTATTGTGGTGTTTTGTACTGGGGCTCCCTAGATAGTTTACGCCCCTGCTGGGGGGTATTGGTACTTGGAGTTTCATGTCCACAGTGTGTTGATGTGTGTAGTGGTTTTGTTCAAATCTTTGGACAGGGCCCACAACCCTATGTGTGTTGCCAAAGGCTTACTCTTAAAAGCGTTAAAAGCTGTCTTGATGAATCGGCCTTGGTTGGTTGTGTTTTTTTTTTTTTTTTTTTTTTAATTGAAATACGATACCTTATATACCTAGCGTAGAGTATAAGCAGGATGGCCCCTTAATTTACCTTCAAAAACTGGTGAAAAAGCATCTTTCATTGAACTATGAGAGGATGGGACCGGGGCGAGGATGGAGGAAAATTTTTATTGGGCACATGGCAATACATTGGTCAGCACAGGAACATTGCTGTTAGTTCAGCGCTAGCCACGTTGAATAGTTTATGTATGTATTGCCCCTTTTTTGTATTTCTAGTTATTTTTCCTTGCAGTGGATGGTTAGTTTTAGAAGGTGCAGTATTTATATTGTTGCATTTCTCTCACATCTGAACTGTGTCCTTACGTGGGAAGTTAAACTGGGATTTTGCTCACAGGATTGTCTGTGCAAAGCTCTTCTTGCAGAAGAATAAAAATGTTGAGTTTATGTTTTTACAATTTGATTAAATTTCCGCTTTATTTACTTTTTTTGCCTACGCTGGGAAGAAACCACTAAATGCTCTGCCACAAAATATATGGGGAAAACCACCGAATACTGAATGCTACAAAGGCAGAGAATGAGTCTAAAGGTTGTCCTGAAAATGTAACAATCAGTCGTAAATAAGCAATGAATAATAGAAAATAACAACTCTGACATCTTTGTCAGGACAGAAACCTACAGCAATACTTCAGTTCTCACAACATGCGGAGAATTGCTACAGGTATCCTGAGCGGGGTGACAGATCCCAGTTGTTGCTTTCTATTATTTAGGCTGCAGGTTCTGAGAACTGAAGCTTTGCTATAATTTTTCCTACGTGAGCCGTGAGGACAGAGGTCGCACTAACATTTTTGCAGAAGGGTAATAATACTCCTCAAAAATGGTGAGAGGAGTATTAGTAGCCGAGGAGTATGAAAATTTCAGTAATACATATTAAAAAAAATTCCTCGGCCAATATTTGTGTACGAAAATGATTATAGCCAGTGTTTTCAGTGCTCAAATAGCCAATTGAGACAATTTTACATCCTGTATTTAACCGGTTAAGGACCGGGCCCTTTCCCGTTTCTTCATTTCCATTTTTCACTCCCCACCTTCAAAAATCTATAACTTTTTTATTTTAACGGTAAAAAATCTATGTGAGGCATCGCTTTTTGCGTAACAAAAATTCACTTCATAGTGATAGCATTGAGATATCCAGCCGTGTACTGGAAGCGGAGCAAAAAATTCCCAAAGGTGCAGTGAAAATGGTGAAAAACGCATTTGTGTCGTATTCTTGGTGGGCTTGGTATTACGGCTTTCAACTTCAACGCCACAATGACGCATCTCAATTATTCTTTGGAGTTCAGTACGGTTACAGGGATACAAATTTGTAAGGTTTATAATGTTTAATAACTTTACAAAAAATTAAAACTAATGAACAAAAATTTATTTTTATTTTGCCGTCTTCTTGTGCTTATAACTTTTCCATACTTCGTTGTATGGAGTTGAGGGTGGTGTCATCTTTTGCGACTTTTGATGATGTTTTCAATTATATTATTTTTAGGACTGTGCGACCTTTTGATCACTTTTTATAGAATTTTTAATTTTTTTAAATGGCAAAAAAGTGCCAGTTTTGACTTTTTTTAAAAATTTTTACTATTTTTCAGACTCCCTAGGGTACTTTAACCCTAGGTTGTCTGATCGATCCTACCATATACTGCCATACTACAGTATGGCAGTATATGGGGATTTTACTCCTCATACATTACAATGTGCTGATAGCACATTGTAATGAATAGTTAACCCGAAGTAGCTTCGGGTCTTCGTGAGACCCGAAGCTACCATGGCGACGGATCGCCACTCCCCGATGACGTCACGGCTTTGCCGGCGGCGATCAGCAAGAAAACACCTTTGCCGGCACCGATCGCGGGTGTTACCGGTAAGCCTTTGCTGCAATATGCAGCAGAGACTTACCGGCTGCCAATTTCGTCCTTCTTTGTACCAATCTTCTTTTCTTATAGCTTTGGCCACATTTCCTTCATTTATTCGCTTATAACATATGCAAATTATCCTGAGGAGCTCTGCAGAGGACGTCCAGGCTCTGGATAGAGCCATCAACGAAACCTGTATAAAGATATTTTAAAGGTGCTGTGTGGATAGGAGGTGTCGCTGGTGAATGGTTCCCTTTAATGTATATTTTGTAGGATGTGTTTTACTTTTCGATTATTCAATAGAACTTTAAGAAAATATTAAAAGGGTAAAATGAACAAAAAATGCAAATGTTCTCTTTTGTTCTTCAGGGAATTATGATCATGTAAAGCGCAAATTCGTGTAATTGTTTGCTATAAGCGTTTCTGTTTTCTTATCTAACAAAGTCGGTCCGAAGGGGCGGTCCGAGGCGACCACCCCACTCGCTCCATAGGCAGGAGGTGACTGACACGCGTCCCCGCCCCCTCATGAATACATCGGACCGGTTGGCGAACGGTCCGGCGTTTACATTGTACTCCACCGCAGTGTTAGATAGCGTTACTGGAGGCTTAGTAAGAAGCTCCTAGTGCCCAATTTATGGGTGACAGGTCCTCTTTAAATCCTTGAAACTCTGTGAACGTTACGTTGGGTATATGTATTTCATCTACGGTCCATTGGTTATGGCACCTAACGAGTCCCCTTACATGCTGGTGAAAGCAATGAAGTCTGACCAAGCATAAAATTTGGGCAGGAATAGGGCCTGTTCTGTGCCTCAGCGAGTCGGCTCATAGACAAGTCTGTTGTAGGATTGTACTGGTAATACGTATGGATATACTTGGAGAAACATGGTGGACTTGTGGGGGGAAGTGGCATAATACAATAAGAAAGCCTCGTCACTAGAGATGAGTAGACCTGAACCTTAGGTTTTGGCAGCTCCACCTAATTTAGACATGTTTCTTGATGAGCTGCAGAATCTAAAGTCGGGGTCCGCTCATCTCTACTTGTGACCGAGCAGTTGACATTTTGGTTTCTATTGGTCAAACTACAGATATACACCCCCTGTCCCGCAGGATTTAACTTCAGTACTTCTAAAAAGATCTTTGCTCCCCTCCGCCACCTTGCAGTGTTGCTCTTGTTTGCTGTGGCTTTTCTCGTATGTTCCCAACACTCCTGATCTGTTTTGACCTCCACTTCTTCTCTACAATAACTCGGAGGCCCTTGTATTAGATATTCAGGTTTTTTTTTTTTAACATCAGAATTTATTATAGGATTATGTGATTCACTTTACTGGATGTAATCAGCCGCCTTCGCTTTCCTGCATCTTGTTTGCGGCACAAAAC
Organism: Engystomops pustulosus; assembly: GCA_019512145.1. Lineage (NCBI taxonomy): Eukaryota > Metazoa > Chordata > Amphibia > Anura > Leptodactylidae > Engystomops > Engystomops pustulosus. The sequence goes on along the minus strand of WNYA01000206.1, from coordinate 97,849 downwards.
ATCCAAAGCTTTGGGTACATTTGGGAAAATTTGCATTGTTTATGGGGAACTGAGGCAGCGCCGCGTATGTTGTGCGTATTAGAATTTTTAATATCAATCATCCCATTGTGTCGCTGATGCCACATCATACATAAGCATCGGCGGGGGGCTTTGTCAGACGTGATTGCGATTATCATACAACCGCTTGATTGCAGCAATGTCGGAGTAATAGAAGTGGAATTACTGGGTCTGGAAGCTAGTTGCATTGTGGAGAATTCCCTACTCGGAAAAAGTTCTCGATATTTGGATCTAGGGTTAAATTTATGGAAAATTTAGGAAGATTATGCAGCAGTGGTAATTCATTGTGTTAGTGGAAGCATGCAATGGTGATTCCCTCATCTCTAACACAATTTATTGTAACAAAAGACAACACCGGCGCTGGGTGCACCCCTGCAAAAATGTCTGTTTCATGTGGACTTGAGCATCAATTACAGCTTTTGACGACAATTCGTACTGTTCTCAAGTCAACTAATTGTCTGCTAATGCAAGGCATCTCCCTCTTCTTGAAGGGAGGCCCTCCGGTCCTTGGGGCTCTGGGGTACAGAGGTACGAGCCGCTATACGTTGGCTCTGCTAATACCATAGGTTTTTAATAGGTTTTTGGTCTGGAGAAAGTGCAGGACACTGTTTGATATCCTCCTCCCCAAGTCCCCAGCAGCCCCTTCCTTAATGAGTTTTGCCCATAGATGAAATTAGTCCTGATTTGCTCATGAAAAGGTGAAATGAATGGATTAATGATGATTAATTATTGTAAATGTACTAGACACACCTACCCTATTGTAACACCTCTAACAAAGGCTGGTGGTGCAGACCGATCTCCTTGACTTTTTTATGAATAAGTTCTTGGAAAGCGTCTCACTTATAGGAGCGGCCTGATTGTGCAACCTGCAACTATGATGCTGATGATTTTTCAGATCCCTACAGATCTAAGGGCCGTCTGCTTGTACAATTTAAAAATTGATGAATAAAGGATCCGTCCGCCCCGCCCTTTGATTTCAATTGACTTGCAATGGTGTCCATTGGCATCCGTTTTTACATCCATCTTTTGTTAGACCTCCCGTTATTTAAGCAGATTGATGGGATAAAGAAACGGATGGCTATTCAGTAATAATGAAAAACTGATAACAGAAAGCAATGTATCAGTTTCTTTTTTTGTAAACTGATCCGTTAAGGTTTAAATTCAAACTTCCGTTACTTACATTAAACCTCCATTCTTCACTTCCTTTTTTTTTACGGAAGTAGCGGCAGTTTGAATTTAACCTTTACGGATCAGTTTTAAAATCCCATTGACCTCAATGTAAAGTTTTTTTGTTTTTGACATCCGTTACGGTCAGTTTTGTCATGGAACTGTTATCCATGCAATTTTTTTTCCAAACAGAGGAAAAGTACTGCAGCCTCCGTACAAAAAAAAAGCGCATGGATAACAGAACCCGGGAACATAACGGATGACATAAAATTTACATTGATGTCAATGGATTTTTTTAAGTGATTGGTTAAACCTCCATTCTTTACTTTTATTACAGTACAGGAACGGTAGTGGGAAATGAGCCTAAAAATGTCCTTAAGGGACGAAAAAAAGGATATTTTGCTATTATCCATCCAAAAAAAAATGGTAACTGTAAAACTGAAGCCTAAACACAGAACTGGCCCTGTTTTTGAGGATAGACCATCAATTTCTAAACCAAAATCAGAAATATAAAAGCCATTGTGTAATCCAGACATATACCTGCACCCTGTATAGATTTATATAAGTGATGGCTCAGGGCAGCCAAGTTTTTGCTGCCTATTTCTTTGCAAAAATGCCCGTGGTGCTCAAACCTCTGTCATCTATGGATATGGCAGCGGCTGTGAATACTCTTACTTGGGCCGTCTCTCGATTTCCTCGTTTCTTGCTGTGAGCCTTTGTAAGTAAACGTCGCTTGTAGAAGCCGCCTGTCATTTACAGGAGCGTTTATAAAAGGGCAGCGAGACACTGACTTCATACTGTTAGTAGGTGGCAGCCTCTATTGTAGGGGTAGAAAACACCTTGAGGCACTGCTCATGCTGCTGGTGAATGACTAGGTAACCGGGGGGTTGGGGGTGCTGTCATTTATAGGAAGGTGTCCATGAGCCTTGTACGTGGCTCCTATAGATGCATAAAGTGCTTGACAAAAAAAATTCTGCAAGAAAATTATTGTAAATACAAAATAAACTTAATTTGTTTCTGGGTGGCTCTGTTTTTGGTCCTTGATGTCTCCCTATTGTGAATTTCTGGTGTCTGTTTAGGTCTTGCAGCAGATCACAGGCCTCACCGTGACTTGTATCCAAAACGCACATCACTGCTGAGGCCAGTGTGGGTCACGTGTGCAGACCCCATTGTGCATCAATCTCTTGGATATTTGAGGTTTTTTATTTTTGCAATCTAGTTGTCTTTGTAAAAGCGCTGTCAGGATGTGTTAACCATATTGATTTTTACCTTTTACATGTGCTGCGTAAGGTGTGACCTGTTGTCCCTTTGTCACCATAATCGGTCAGTAGCAAAGTGACACTTTATTACGGGCAGCAGAGGTGTGATTTCCTGTGTCCTGAATCATGTGTCAATACATGGGACTGGTCTAGTGAGGGTTAGGAAAGAATTTTCCCAGCCTTCGTCAACTATTGTCCTGATTTAAAGGAAATCTACCACCAGGATGAAGGATTGTAAACCAAGCACACTGATATACTGGTGTGTGCCCCCTCTGCCAGGATCTGCTCTTCTTTAAGATTCCTATGCCCTTGTTTTTAATTAAAAAAAAATGCTTTAAATTATGCAAATCAGCCTGAGGGGCTTCAGGCTCCATAGATGTTAATGGAGCGTGGAACCCCTCAGAGTCATTTGCATAATTTAAAGCATTTTTTTTTAATTAAAAACAAGGGCATAGGAATCTTAAAGAAGAGCAGTTGTAAGCTCTTATGGCCATTGTACAAGCACTGTCACCTCCTGTGTCCCCTCCTCCTCATAGATTGTAAGCTCTTGTGACCATTGTACAAGCACTGTCACCTCCTGTGTCCCCTCCTCCTCATAGATTGCTTGTACAATGGTCACAAGAGCTTACAATCTATGAGGAGGAGGGGACACAGGAGGTGACAGTGCTTTTACAATGGTCACAAGAGCTTACAATGTCACCTCCTGTGCCCCCCCTCCTCATAGATTGTAAGCTCTTGTGACCATTGTACAAGCACTGTCACCTCCTGTGTCACCTCCTCCTCATAGATTGTAAGCTCTTGTGACCATTGTACAAACACTGTCACCTCCTGTGTCCCCTCCTCCTCATAGATTGTAAGCTCTTGTGACCATTGAACAAGCACTGTCATCTCCTGTGTCCTCCTCCTCTTCATAAATTGCAAGCTCTTGTGACCATTGAACAAGCACACGCACTGTCATCTCCTGTGTCCCCTCCTCGTTCTCATAGATTGTAAACTCTTGTGACCATTGGACAAGCACTTTTACCTCCTGCCCCCCCCCCCTCCTCAGATTGTAAGCTCTTGTGACCATTGTAAGATCACTGTCCCCTCCTGTGTCCCATGCACTCCACCCATGCATAGAATTTTCAATCATAACTATTTTGTACTTTATTGAATACATCTTATATCAGGCTCAGGTAACCAGTATTAATCAATTCAACTCCCTGGGAATAGGTCAGCCACACAAACCTGTGAGAACACCACAGCAGACACAGGACCCCCACAGCAGACACAGGACCCCCACCACAGCAGGCACAGGACCACCACCACAGCAGGCACAGGACCACCACCACAGCAGGCACAGGACCACCACCACAGCAGGCACAGGACCACCACCACAGCAGGCACAGGACCACCACCACAGATGACAACAAACTCCTTTGGAATCAAACGCTTCTCCACTCTCCTCCTTTCTCAGACTTTGCCAAGTCTGCTAGTGCGCATGTGCAGCTGTATATATTAGAGCTAGAGAGACGGGTCAGGAGGGGAGGAGGAGCTGAGACCCCTGTAAAGGTCACATGTCCTGTCCTCCTGCTTGTGCTTGCCCCGCCCCTTATTAAGGGGAGGAGGAGCTGAGACCCCTGTAAAGGTCACATGTCCTGTCCTCCTGCTTGTGCTTGCCCCGCTCCTTTTTAGTGTAATGTGATTCCCCTGCTGCTCCCTATATGTGAAATGAGCTTGGAGACAGTGACCGGCAGCAGTGAGTGCTCAGGGGGCGTGGCTTCATCTTCCCTTCTGCCGGCAGAAGCAGAGACCTCTCTGCAGTGTAGTGGGTCCATGTGCACGTGACTGCTCTGTGCGCTCCGCTGTCCGCTCTGCTCCTTACACACTAGCAGGCGACAGCTGCACATCACTACTGCGGAGAGCCAGCGCTTTTACAAGAAAATCACCAAGCGTATTTATACGCTTGGTGGTTTTTTTGGAGAGTAAATCAGCCTCTGCATGCGTCATAGACGCTTGTCCACAGCAGGCACAGGACCCCCACCACAGCAGGCACAGGACCCCCACAGCAGGAACAGGACCCCCACCACAGCTTCTCCACTCTCCTTCTTTCTCAGACTTTGCCAAGTCTGCTAGTGCGCATGTGCAGCTGTATATATTAGAGCTAGAGAGACGGGTCAGGAGGGGAGGAGGAGCTGAGACCCCTGTAAAGGTCACATGTCCTGTCCTCCTGCTTGTGCTTGCCCCGCCCTTTTTAGTGTAATGTGATTCCCCTGCTGCTCCCTACATGAGATATGACACGGGACACAGAGCAGCTTGGAGGAGACAGTGACTGCTCCGTGCTAAGGGGGGCGTGGCCTGAGCTCCTCTTCTGCGGGGGAGGAGCAGATACATCTCTGCAGTGTAGTGGGCAGTGAGTGCTCAGGGGGCGTGGCTTCATCTTCCCTTCTGCCGGCAGAAGCAGAAACCTCTCTGCAGTGTAGTGGGTCCATGTGCATGTGACTGCTCTGTGCGCTCCGCTGTCCGCTCTGCTCCTTACACACTAGCAGGCGGCAGCTGCACATCACTACTGCGGAGAGCCAGCGCTGTTACAAGAAAATCACCAAGCGTATTTATACGCTTGGTGTTTTTTTTGGAGAGTAAATCAGCCTCTGCATGCGTCATAGACGCTTGTAGAGGCGTTATTGCGATCTCTGACCGGAGGTTGAAAAACATGGCTGCTTCCTTCCAAAAACAGCGGCTCTCCTGACCATGGGCACTACGTGGTAATTGAACTAAGCTCCATTCATCTCTATTCAGCTGCAATACCAGCACAGCCTATGGCCAGGAGAGGAGCGGTTTAACCTCCAGACAACTCTTTCATAGGAAATCAAAATCCATCACGATAAACCAGGGACACTGACAGGCACCGTTACTGTGGTAATCTTCTTATATTTGTTATCCATGGCCTCCTTCCTTCTAAAATCAACATATTAATTATGATAATGATCCAGGAGTGCTCTTGGGGGGGGCGGTACCAGACCACACTCTGTGCTGTAACTTCACAGGCTGTTACACTGTGCAGGAGCACTTTCCCCTCCCACTGTGTGAGATTACAGCAAGCAGAGGGAGGGTCAAAATGCTGAGGAAGCAGGGGGGGCCTGTGAACTACAGCACTGAGGGGCTCTGGTAATGCCCCATCCTCCAAGCACATCTGACTCATTAGCAAAGTTATTGGGGCAAGTATATTCATTATGTGGAAAGCTCATTGATTTCAATGACAGCTGTGTAATACCTATACTGTCCTGCGGGAGTGCTGTTGTAGGGTAAATCTGATTGCATGTGGTCTGAGCAGCACAGGATTCATGAGAAGTGTAACAGATGAACTGTGTATCAGATACCTCTGGCTTTTTATGGGTCTGTTAGTTTATCATCAGGAATTCGATGGTTAAAATAAAATCACAGAAAATACTATTCTGCCCATCAGGGCAAACAAGATCACGGCAGAGCAGACCCATGATGTCAGTGTGACCAGATCCGGAGGTCTGAAGGAGGACTCTTACCCTGCGGCTTGAAAACCAGAACTTGCGCTCGTGATAGGTGGACAGGTAGACCGCATACATCATCCCGCTCGTAACCGTTACAAGGCAACCGACAAAGAGCTTCGCAAACCGTTGTACTGCAACACCTAGGAAAAAGATGGCAACGTCAGAAGCACGCTTTCCATATATAGGATGTACATGATCAGATGTCACACAAGTTTGAAGGGAGTAAAGTGCCGTCCCGTGGTCAAAGATGGCCATCGATTGGCCGAAACAGGTCCCATGAGCCCTTACACTGCTAATCGAATCATTGGCGCTGAAGAGCAGAATAATGATACAAGGACCCGAAGGGTTTTTTCGGGATTTCATTTGAATTAGTGGGACTCTCAGCAATGGGGAGAATGAAGGAAATAGGACCTAAGTTTCCACTATCTGCATTGATTTCAGGTGCCAGTCACATACCTGACTATTCACAGACAGAGGATGGTAAAAAGGGATGTGAGAATTTACAGTGAACCTCTCACCATTTCTACCACATTAAACTACCAGCCCTCTCCGGTAGGGTATAAAATTTTCTTTATTTAATTTCCTGTGAAATCTCATCCCCATTACCTGTAAAAAAATCTCCACCACAGTCATGTGAAAATAAGCAGAGAAGAGTCATATTTTGATAAGAAGATTTTCATAAGAAGAGTCATATTATGCCTGAGATGAGTCAAGTTTAGAGGCTGCAGGGGGAAAGTCAGTTAAAGCGCCTCTATCTTCTGTTCTACAGTACCTAGAAATATGCTTTTGTTGTCATATAAAAGATTTCATATTCTGTGATGCACAGAACCGGAGATACAGACAGCTAAAGTTTTGGTTGGAAATGCAAGATCACATGAAAATCTAAATTCCTGCCTAACTCTCCAGTTCTGTATATCACAGATATGTCCGATATGATCTGAAAGAGGAGATCCTTATATGTTTAATATGACAGATTCTATACTAAAGAACCAAAGACATGAGTCTGGATAGTGACTCTCCTGTTGTAGTCTCTAAACTTCACTCATTTCAGGTAAAATATGACTCTTCTCTGCCCATTTTCACATGACTTTGTAGGAGATTTTTTAAATATAGGTAACGGGGGGAGATTTTCACATAAAAGATGGAATTCTAGAAAGGACATTTCATACTTGAGGAGTCTGGTAGTTGAATGGGGTAAAATCTGGTGACAGGTTCCCTTAATCAAATATATTATGATTTACTTATAACAGTGCACTATTGCATTAAACCTAACCCTAAATTTTCTGGGGCGCTGCTCAATGGGTGCCATGGCATCCACCAATTCAGCTTCGAAAAGCAATAAATATCCCACTACAAAGAGGTCTCTCCCCATGACAGAATCTCTAGATCTGTTCTCTAGAAACTGGTGGAGCATAAAGAGCCGGATATTGACAGCGGGTACAATAGGTGGTCTGTGTGCAGGCCCCAGGTAACCGGATATACACCTACCTTATCACTAAATTAAAGACATAGTACATGGGGGTGGGGAGGGGGCACACCCTGATATGACTATAGGGACAGTAGGTTAACTAGGGGTGCACACTATTACATGGGGGGGGGGCATGATGATGATGATGACCATACAATTTTGAGCGTCTACTGGCTCCCAAACAATGTTCTATCTAATCTAATTTATATATCCCTCTCTATATAGATATATGCACATATACACACATATATACACAGGCTGTCCCCTACTTAAGAACAACCGACTTACAGACGACCCCTAGTTACAAACGGACCTCTGGATGTTATAAATTCTAAAGTATACAGTTCCAACTTACATACAAATTCAACTTAAGTAGCAGGCCCGCGTCTGCGCAGCACCGGCTTCGGAGCAGTGACCGCGGAGACTCGTGCCTGCTGTTCTGCACATGCGCAGACGGTAGGTTTCTCGTAGCTGCGCGCCAAAGATTTCGGATACGAAGATCGAAGAGGCTACTGGGGCGTGGAGTAACCTCAGCTCCAGCTACTCCACGCCCCAGTAGCCTCTTTACAAAATTTACATATTAGTAGAATAAAAGTTATTTAAAAATTGCGGAGATGTGAGGATTAGCCCTTAAAAGGGCTATCCTCGCATTCTATAGATCCACCTACTACCCGATCTACCTTTATAGGTAGATTCGTGGTGGTAGGTTCCTTAACCCCTTAAGGACGCAGGGTTTTTTCACTCATTTCTCGCTCCCCACCTTCAAAAATCCATAACTTTTTCATTTTTACTTATACAGACCTGTGTGAGGGCATATTCTGTGCGTAACAAATTTTACTTTCCTGTAATGTTATTTATTTTAACATGCCATGTACTGCGAAGCTGAAAAAAAAAAATAAAAAAAAAAAAACGCACGTGAACACGTTCTTGTGGGCTCAGTTTTTACGACTTTGACTGTGCACTCAAAATAACACCTCAGCTTTATTCTTTGGTTCGGTGCGATCGCGGTGATACCAAATTTATACTGGTTTTATAGTGTTTTAATACATTTTCAAAAATTAAACGAATGTGTACAAAAAAAAATTTTTTTTTGCCATCTTCTGAAGCTAATAACTTTTTCATACTTTGGCGCACGGAGATGTGTGAGGTGTCATTTTTTGCTAAATGAGGTGACGTTTGCATTGCTACCATTTTGAGGTTGACATTTTGATCACTTTTTATTTCATTTTTTATGTGATGTAAAAACCACAGCAGGCACAGGACCCCCACCACAGCAGGCACAGGACCCCCACAGCAGGAACAGGACCCCCACCACAGCTTCTCCACTCTCCTTCTTTCTCAGACTTTGCCAAGTCTGCTAGTGCGCATGTGCAGCTGTATATATTAGAGCTAGAGAGACGGGTCAGGAGGGGAGGAGGAGCTGAGACCCCTGTAAAGGTCACATGTCCTGTCCTCCTGCTTGTGCTTGCCCCGCCCTTTTTAGTGTAATGTGATTCCCCTGCTGCTCCCTACATGAGATATGACACGGGACACAGAGCAGCTTGGAGGAGACAGTGACTGCTCCGTGCTAAGGGGGGCGTGGCCTGAGCTCCTCTTCTGCGGGGGAGGAGCAGATACATCTCTGCAGTGTAGTGGGCAGTGAGTGCTCAGGGGGCGTGGCTTCATCTTCCCTTCTGCCGGCAGAAGCAGAAACCTCTCTGCAGTGTAGTGGGTCCATGTGCATGTGACTGCTCTGTGCGCTCCGCTGTCCGCTCTGCTCCTTACACACTAGCAGGCGGCAGCTGCACATCACTACTGCGGAGAGCCAGCGCTGTTACAAGAAAATCACCAAGCGTATTTATACGCTTGGTGTTTTTTTTGGAGAGTAAATCAGCCTCTGCATGCGTCATAGACGCTTGTAGAGGCGTTATTGCGATCTCTGACCGGAGGTTGAAAAACATGGCTGCTTCCTTCCAAAAACAGCGGCTCTCCTGACCATGGGCACTACGTGGTAATTGAACTAAGCTCCATTCATCTCTATTCAGCTGCAATACCAGCACAGCCTATGGCCAGGAGAGGAGCGGTTTAACCTCCAGACAACTCTTTCATAGGAAATCAAAATCCATCACGATAAACCAGGGACACTGACAGGCACCGTTACTGTGGTAATCTTCTTATATTTGTTATCCATGGCCTCCTTCCTTCTAAAATCAACATATTAATTATGATAATGATCCAGGAGTGCTCTTGGGGGGGGCGGTACCAGACCACACTCTGTGCTGTAACTTCACAGGCTGTTACACTGTGCAGGAGCACTTTCCCCTCCCACTGTGTGAGATTACAGCAAGCAGAGGGAGGGTCAAAATGCTGAGGAAGCAGGGGGGGCCTGTGAACTACAGCACTGAGGGGCTCTGGTAATGCCCCATCCTCCAAGCACATCTGACTCATTAGCAAAGTTATTGGGGCAAGTATATTCATTATGTGGAAAGCTCATTGATTTCAATGACAGCTGTGTAATACCTATACTGTCCTGCGGGAGTGCTGTTGTAGGGTAAATCTGATTGCATGTGGTCTGAGCAGCACAGGATTCATGAGAAGTGTAACAGATGAACTGTGTATCAGATACCTCTGGCTTTTTATGGGTCTGTTAGTTTATCATCAGGAATTCGATGGTTAAAATAAAATCACAGAAAATACTATTCTGCCCATCAGGGCAAACAAGATCACGGCAGAGCAGACCCATGATGTCAGTGTGACCAGATCCGGAGGTCTGAAGGAGGACTCTTACCCTGCGGCTTGAAAACCAGAACTTGCGCTCGTGATAGGTGGACAGGTAGACCGCATACATCATCCCGCTCGTAACCGTTACAAGGCAACCGACAAAGAGCTTCGCAAACCGTTGTACTGCAACACCTAGGAAAAAGATGGCAACGTCAGAAGCACGCTTTCCATATATAGGATGTACATGATCAGATGTCACACAAGTTTGAAGGGAGTAAAGTGCCGTCCCGTGGTCAAAGATGGCCATCGATTGGCCGAAACAGGTCCCATGAGAAGTCGGAACTGTATATTTTATAATTGTAACCCCAGCCAAATTTTTGTTGGTCTCTGTGACAACTGGATTTTAAAAATGTTGGATTGTCATAAGAACCAGGATTAATAATAAATCTTCATTACAGACACCTGTGATAACTGTTATAGCTGATCATTGTAGCCTAAGGCTAAAGTACAATAAATTACCAACACCCAGAGGTCCGTTTGTAAGGGTCGCCTGTTCTTAAGTAAGGGACTGCCTGTATTTCATTGCTTCTACGCCAGAATTCTGATAAATCTACCCCACTATTAGTATCTTTCTGATGTTACGATACGATACAATTTTATTGATCCCCTGAGGGAAAATTGTTTTGTACATAGAGTTCCGGCAGTTGTTACACAGAGACAGGCTTTAGGATACAGTTTCATACATACACTACAAGAGGCGCGTTCTTACATGTTGCTATTTCCTTATAATAATAATAATTCTTTATATAGCGCAAACAGATTACGCAGCGCTGCACAGAGATTACCAGATCATTCCCTGTCCCCAATGGGGCTCACAATCTAATCAACCTACCAATATGTTTTTGGAGTGTAGGAGGAAACCGGAGGACCCGGAGGAAACCTACGCAAACACGGAGAGTACATACAAACTCTTTGCAGATGTTGACCCTGGGACTTGAACCCAGGTCCCCAGCACTTAGTTGCAAGCAAACTGTTACAGGACAGTACAGGTTAACATAGGGTGAAACAATAATAGTATGAAATACAATAGTATTACACTAATACCTAGAAACCTAGAAAGCCATCACTGCCCAACACACACTAAATAATGAATAGTCATTGGGGGTCATTTACTAAGGGCCCGATTCACGTTTTCCCGACGTCTTACCCAAATATTTCCCATTTGCGCCAATTTTCCCTGTATTGCCCCGGGTTTTTGGCGCACTCGATCGGATTGTAGCGCATCGGCGCCTGCGTGCACGCGACGGAAATCGGGGGGCGTGGCTGAACGAAAACCCGACGGATTCGGAGAAACCGCCGCATTTTTTTAAAAAAAATGTCGCTCGTCACGCGCTTACCTTCACTCAGCCCGGCTCGGTGTACTCCAGTGCGTTCTGGGTGGCTCTGTTTTTGGCCCCTGATCACGGCCTATTGTGAATTTCTGGTGTCTGTTTAGGTCTTGCAGCAGATCACAGGCCTCACCGTGACTTGTACCCAAAAGGCACATCACTGCTGAGGCCAGTGGGTCACGTGTGCAGACCCCATTGTGCATCAATCTCTTGGATATTTGAGGTTTTTTATTTTTGCAATCTAGTTGTCTTTGTAAAAGCGGTGTCAGGATGTGTTAACCATATTGATTTTTACCTTTTTACATGTGCTGCGTAAGGTGTGACTTTATTACCGGCAGCAGAGGTGCGATTTCCTGTGTCCTAAATCATGTGTCAATTCATGGGACTACTCTAGTGAGGGTTAGGAAAGAATTTTCCCAGCCTTTGTCAACTATTGTCCTGATTTAAAGGAAATCTACCACCAGGATGAAGGATTGTAAACCAAGCACACTGATATACTGGTGTGTGCCCCCTCTGCCAGGATCTGCTCTTCTTTAAGATTCCTATGCCCTTGTTTTTAATTAAAAAAATGCTTTAAAATTATGCAAATGAATCTGAGGGGTTCCACGCTCCATTAACATCTATGGAACCTGAAGCCCCTCAGGCTGATTTGCATAATTTTTAAAACCTTTTTGAAAAAAAAACAAGGCATAAGAAGCAGATCCTCCAGTATGTCAGTGTGCTTGGTTTACAATCCTTCATCCTGGTGGTAGATTTCCTTTAAAATATCCACATCCGCTTGGGCGCTTAGATGGTAAGCGCGGTTAACCATGTCGGCTCAGGTAACCACTAATAATACAAGTGACTTTCCTGGGAATAGGATCAGTCACACAAACCTGTGAGAACTACCACAGCAGACACAGGAACCCCCACCACACAACACCGGACCACCCCACCACAGCAGGCACCTGACACCCCCATCATACACCGGACCTCCCCACACGATTACCAACAACTCCTTTGGAATCAACGGTTCTCCACTTCCTCCTTCTCAGCTTTGCCAAGTCGGCTAGTGGCATTTGCAGCTGTATATATTAGAGCTAGAGAACAGGTCAGGAGGGCTAGGAGGAGCTGAGCCACCCTGTAAAGGTCCCATGTCGCTGTCCTCTGCTTGTGCTTGCCCACGCCCCCTTTTAGTGTAATGTTGATTCCCCTGCGCTCCCTATATTTGAAAAATGAGCTTGGAGAAGACAGTGACCGAGGCAGCAGGAGGTGCCAGGGGCGTGGCTTCATCTTCCCTTCTGTTCGTGCAAGACGCAAAGCAGAGACCTCTCTGCAATGTAGTGCGTGTCCATGCACGTGACGTGCTCTGTGCGCTCCGTGTCCGCCTCTGCTCCTTACACCTAGCAGGCGGCCCAGCTGGCACATCACTACTGTGCGAGAGACCAGCCCTTTTTACAAGAAAATCACCAAGCGTATTTAATACGCTTGGTGGTTTTTTTGAGAGAGGTACAATCAGCTCTGCCATGCGTCATAGACGCTTTTAGTAGGCGTTTATCCCCGCATCTCTTAAACACGTTCTAACAAAATTTAGGCTGGTTGGTGCAGGACCGATCTCCTTGACTTTTTTATGATATAAGTTCTTGGAAAGCGTCTCACTTATAGGAGCGGCCCTATTTGCATGTGATGTGAGTTTGTGAATCTGATAAAAGATTATCTTTAGGGTTCAATCTGCCAGATTGTGTGATAGTTGCTTCTGCCCAGAATAGTGATGGTTGTGAGGCCGGGGACCTAGGTAGTCGCCCCCTGCTAGATACCAACCACCATCTCCTCCACAGGCTACACTAAAACCATGCAACTATGATGCTTAGATTTTGCAGATACCTACAGAATCTAAGGGCCCGTCTGCTTGTAACAATTAAAAATTGATGAATAACAAGGATTCCGTCCCGCCCCGCCCTTGATTTCAAATTGACTTCGCAATGGTTCTGTCATTGGCAGCCGTTTTTACACAAAGCATCTTTTGTTAGACTCCTCGTTAGTTTAAGCAGATTGAGGGATAAAGAAACGGATGGCTATCAGTAATATGAAGAATGATAACAGAAAGACAATGTATCAGTTTCCTTTTTTTGTAAAACTGATCCGTTAAGGTTTACAATCAAATGCCGCTTTCTACATTAAACCTCCATTCTTCACTTCCTTTTTTTTTTTAACGTCAAAACAAAAAGGAAGTAGCGGCGTTGAATTTAACCTTTAGATCAGTTTAAAAATCCATTGACCTCCAATGTAAAGTTTTTTTGTTTTTGACATCCGTTACGCGTCAGTTTTTGTCATGGACGCGTTTATCCATGCAATTTTTTTCAAACAGAGGAAAAGGAAAGTACTGCAGCCTCCGTACAAAAAAAAAGCGCTAGGATATACAGAACCCGTGGAACATAACGGAGTGACATAAAAAATACATTGATGTCAATGGATTTTTTAAGTGATGTGTTAAACCTCCATTCTTACTTTTTTTTACAGTACAAGGGACGGTAGTGGGAAAGAGCCTAGAAAAATGGCCTTTAGGGAGGGGGAAAGGAAAAAAGGAATCTTTGGCTATTATTATATCATCCAAAGAAAATGGTAACTGTTAAACTAGAAGCCTAAACACAGATAGGAACTGGCCCTGTTTTTTGAGGATGAGACATCAATTTCTAACCAAAATCAGAAATTAAAAAGCATTGTGTAATCCAGCCTTATACCTGCAACCCTGTATAGACTATATAAGTGATGCCAGGGCAGCATTTTGTTTCTGGAAAGTTTGTGCGCCTATTTCTTTCAAAAAAAAATGCCCGTGAGTTGTGCCATAACATGGTGTCATCTATGGATATGACAGCGCGGCTGTGAATACTCTTACTTGGCCGTCCTCTCGATTTCCTCGTTTCTGTGCTTTGTGGAGCTCTTTGTAGTAAACCTCGCTTGTAGAAGAGCCGCCTGTCATTTACAGGAGCGCGTATTAAAAGGGCTAGCGTACTGTGACTCATACTGTTAGTAGGTGTCAGCCTCTATTTGTAGAGGATGGGTATAGGAAACACCTTGAGGCACTGCTCATGTGCTGCTGGTGAACTAGGGTAACGGTGGGGTGCGGTCAGTTATAGGAAAGGTGTCCATGAGCCTTTGTAACTTATCTCCCTATACAGGCAATTCCCGGTTACATACAAGTATAGGGGCTGTAGGTTTTTCTTAAGTTGAATTTGTATGTAAGTCAGAACTGTATTTTTATCATTGTAATCCCAGCCAGAACCTTTTGGTCTCTGTGACAATGGATTTTAAAAATGTTGGATTGTCATAAGAACCAGGATTAATAATAAATCTTCATTACATGACACCTGTGTAACTTGTTACAGCTGGATTATTGTAGCCTAGACTAAAGTACAATAAATACCAATATCCAGAGGTCCGTTTGTAAAACTAGGGGGTCGTATGTAAGGGCTCGAGTGTTCTTAAGTAGGGGGACGCCTGTAGATGCATTAAAGTGCTTGACAAAAAAAATTCAGCAAGAAAATTATTGTAAATACAAAATAAACTTTAATTGTTTCTGGTGGCTCTGTTTTTGGGCCCTGATCACGGCCTATTGTGAATTCTGGTGTCTGTTTAGGTCTTGCAGCAGATCACAGGCCTCACCGTGACTTGTACCAAAAGGCACTACTGCTGAGGCCATGGGTCAGGTGTGCAGACCCATTGTGCATTCAATCTCTTGGATATTTAGGTTTTTTATTTTGCAATCTAGTTGTCTGTTGTAAAAGCTTTGTCAGGATGTGTTAACCATATTGATTTTTACCTTTTAATTGCTGCGTAAGGTGGACCTGTTGTCCCTTTGTCACCATAATCGGTCAGTAGCAAAGTGACACTTTATACGGGCAGCAGAGGTGTGATTTCCTGTGTCCAAATCATGTGTCAATTCATGGACTGCTCTAGTGAGGGTTAGGAAGAATTTTCCCAGCCTTCGTCAACTATGTCCTATTTAAAGGAAATCTACCACCAGGATGAAGGATTGTAAACCAGCCCTGATATACTGGTGTGTGCCCCCTCTGCCAGGATTCTGCTCTTCTTTAAGAGTTCCTATGCCCTTGTTTTTATTTAAAAAAATGCTTTAAAATATGCAAATGAATCTGAGGGGTTCCACGCTCCATAAAATCTATGGAACCTGAAGCCCCTCAGGTGATTTGCATAATTTTTAAAACCTTTTTGAAAAAAAAACAGGCTAACGCCAAGCGATCCTCCCGTATGTCAGTGGCTTGGTTTACAATCCTTCATCCTGGTGGTAGATTTCCTTTAAAATATCCACATATTTTTGCAGCGCCTGTGTCTCCATGGTTACAGACTACCATTTACACACTGTGTAGCCTGATACTCCTGTTATCGCTCAAATGTATTCCCCTCTACTTTGTTGTTACCCTACTGAATGTATGTTGGCAAATGGTAGTGGATAGATAGAAAGAGGTATCAGGGTTGTGGCCCACAGGGGTTCTGTAGTCTGTAACCATGAAAACACATAGATGTGCTGCGGAGCTGTATACAGGGGAGTATTAAGACAGCCATGGGCCCTGGGCTGTATGAAAATTACGGGCCATTTACTTCATATGGTGCGGGCTCCATTGTGTCCACTTGTAGTTCTGCAGTTTGAGGGCCTATGGAGGACCTTCAAAGGTCCTGGAAGGACCCTTGTATGAAAATGATTTGAGAGCTTAAAGGGGTTGTCCACTTTCAGCAAATAATTGCTTTGGTCTGTGTAAAGAAAAGTTATACAATTTCCCAATATACTTTCTGTATCAGTTCCTCATGGTTTTCTAGATCTCTGCTTGCTGTCCTTCTATAGAAAGCTTGGATAGAAATAACCCATAGTCACACAGGTTACACTAGTAACGAACCGTGCACCTTGGGTGACCCAAAAAGGTACAGATTTCTATCCACCGGAAGCAACTTAGAGCTTTCTCAAGCAGAGATCTAGAAAACCATGAGGAACTGATCCCGAAAGTATATTGGGAAATTGTATAACTTTTCTTTACACAGACCAAAGCAATTATTTGCTGAAAGTGGACAACCCCTTTAAGGTCCTTCTCTTTATTATCTCTACAGGGCAGTATCAAACTTGGCTGGATGTGAAGATATCAAAGGGGAACATAAGTTTATTACTGCATTTATTTTACAGCACAACTTTGGCCAGTTTTGAAGTTGTATACAGCTCGTACTTTATATTACTAGTCTATGAGTAGCACGTGGTTCATCTGTTATTCTATGTTATTATGGAATATTAATACTAATTTTGGTATGTAGTGCACACATGTACACAATTGCCTATACAGATGATGTACCTTCTGATTACCATACACATGCACACCCGGCTCAGCAAGGCACACTCGTCTTTACCTGGCGCGTTACATTCTGGTACAAGCAAAGGATGAATATCATGATGTGTTACAAAAGGCAGGAGCCTAATTTCCTCCAGAACAAGTTGTGGTGATGTATCTTGGCCTCGAAGATGTCTGACAACCCATACTGGGTGTGTATAGGGAGTAGGCGCCATGACTGTGTAGGCGAGCGATGCCACCATACACTTCATTTGGATTCCATGTATTATATATGTTTGATATAATGTAGCAACATGCAAAGGATACAGAGATTAGTTTTAAAGTAATGTATTTTACTTTAATGCTGTGGGTGCATGTACAGTCCAGCTCTGAGTCTCTTTGGTTAGGCTATTGTTCTGGCAACATATACAGGGACTATGTAGTATTCCGTATGGAACTGGTTGTGGTATTATTCCTGCTCCTGGTCCGCCAGCCCACAATGTACACCAAATACTTGTATACAGAGGAAATCTAATGACGTGGATGAGAGTTGGATGTTGTCCTGCTTTTTTATTCCGATTCTCAATAATCTGAGAATAACAAGCGTCACATCTCAATAATAGTAATATTGTACTCTTCAGCCTTTTGATACATTTTTGTCATCTCTTGCATTTTTCAGATTACGTTTACTTTGAAAACTCTTCAAGCAATCCTTACTTAATAAGACGAATAGAAGAACTGAACAAGGTATGTGTATACGTTATACATCGCCGCAGAAAGGGGAAATTGGAGTAAAAAGGAGGCAGCTGCCTTTTTGCCTCAATGACTTTGTTCTTTAATTTTGGAAAACTCTATGGAATGATTTCCTTTATTAGAAAGACTGGTCTTAAAGTGACCAGCTACTCACTGATTTAATTGGGGGGGGGGCGACTGACTAATGTGTCTGGGCGCTTCCCGTCTGTCCTGTCTGAAGGAGGCAAATTTAGGTGCTCTGATCCTTTGTTAGTAAAGCCCTTGGCCATGTGAGAGTTGGGTCCAATAAACTCTCATCATGTACTTGCAGGATTTCCAAGAAACAACCAAAAATCGCTGAACTGAACTCGCCAACTTCTGTACAGTTCAGTGATTTGAGGTTCAGTCCAGTAAATCGCTCAAGTGTATGGAGCTTGTGGGCAATGGGCTTTAGGAAGATAAGCGATGTCGGGTAGTGACCAAACAAGACATTGCCTGAACCTACCAATTTTGGTGGGTTTGGATGACTTATTTCATGTACATGGAGGCCCCCCTGAATCAAAGGTGCTGGTGATGAAGCAATTGAATTAAGCTAATTCTTTAGTTCCTATGGAGTTTAGCCCCTTCCACGGGTGTCTGGACAATTTCGGATGTAATTTCATACATATTTGAGAAAACTTGTTTCAATTTTCTAAATATACATTTTATTATTATTATTTTTTTAGACTGCCAATGGAAATGTTGAAGCAAAGGTTGTGTGTTTCTACAGAAGGAGAGATATTTCCAGCACGCTTATTTCGTTAGCAGACAAACATGCGCGTAAGTATTGTATTGTTATGTATTTTCCCCTATAGCCTATACCACCAGTGGTGGCGGACCTATGGCACTAGTGCCAGCGAGTGCGCACGCACCATCTCCCAAGGCTCGTCACTGGAGCTCTGGCCAGGAGCGAAATACTGCAGCACCCCAAGAGCTCCGGTGATCTGTCTCACTGTGACCTGCTCTGTCCTCCTTCATTTTGCCTTCGTGAAGCAGCAGGTCAGATCCTGCCACTCTGCTCCCTCTTCCTTCTCCTCTGCAGCCCGGGAATACGGAGGATGCCAGGAGCTTACTGCAGCAGCGTGCCCAGTGCAGATAATAGACTGCAGTCCCTCAGTACCAGGGCGGAGGACAGGCGGCTGCTGTGTTGTCTTTCACAGGCAGCAGTTCAGTGTTGATGTGTTTTGTTGGCTTTGCAACACTGAACCAACTACAGGTCCTTTATGTATATTTCCCTTGGTACAGAACTTTGTTAACCTGCATGAAGTCAGTGTAACTCCCTGGCTTCAATGCGCATACGCCCTACTTCTGTGGTGCTTGCACCGTGTAGCCAGGGGGCCATACGCAGTCTTCACTGACAGCATTTCACAGGTCCCGACATCTCCGGACCAAGGGGAGTATATATGTGCTCTGTGTTTGCGTGGGTTTCCTCTGGGTCGATTTGGCAAGCTCTGTGCAGCGCTGTGTAATCTGTGTGCGCTATATAAATAATTATTATTATCACGATGACGGTGCCATGCAGTTTCGCATCATGGAGTGAATGTTGAATATTTGGCTATGGATGTCCTGAACTAATCTTTTTCTTGCCCAATAGAGTGTACATATTTTGTGCTTTCCTCCGCTACTGAAAACTGGTATCAAATTTTTGTTTGCATTGGATGCAGAATTTTAGAGATCTGACAAAGCTGATAAGACCGTGAAATCTGCTGCTCAATTTCTGTGTATGAATGTACAAATACGTATACAGGCAGTCCCCGGGTTACGTACAAGATAGGGTCCGGAGGTTTGTTCTCAAGTTGAATTTGTATTTAAGTCAAAACTGTATATTATATAATTGTAGATCCAGACAAAAAAAAAAAAATTGGCCCCAGTGACAATTGGAGTTTAAACATTTTTTGCTGTAAAGGGACCAAGGATTATCAATAACGCTTCATTACAGACACCTTACAGCTGATTATTACAGTCTGGGACTAAAGTAACATCCAGAGAGCTTCATCAGAGGTCAGAGGGGTCTGTCTGTAACTATGGGTTGTCTGTAAGTCTGGTGTCCTTAAGTAGGGGACCGCCTGTATTAAGATTTCGCACATTTTTCCTTTGATTGCAGTACACCCTAAAATCCTGTAGTCTTTAAAGCCTGCACTGTGTTTGTGCAGTGGATTTGCCATGGAAAAATATGTTCCATCGGACGGAAATGTTACCTTGTGATACGGAAAGCTTAGTTTCTTTTTCTTTTGGATTGAGTTCTTTTGGTATCAAAGTGGTGTCATGCGTAACAAAATCTAATCTACAGTACAAGTTTATGGTCTTAATTTCCTTGTTAAATTGTTGTTGGATGAAGGACGCCGAGTGTTTATCACTACTTTAGCGCTTCCTCTTTAGTGATTTTAGCCTTATCCCCACACACCAAATAAGATGGCGTAACGCATTTGGTGAAAGTGTGTGCGTGTGTGTATGCGCGTCTCTTATGTGTTGTAGGGTCACACATCTGACACAGCGAGACTGTATCTGCTCTCTAAGAGATAACTGTACCACACAACATCATAAAGACGTATGTGATGTCTGACAATTCTATTTCATAACTAAAATTTTAGATGAGAAGACAGTGTTCGTGCATAGATGAAATTGTTGCTATACTCTTGCTTTTGTGTTAGTCTGCTTCATTATCTGCAGTGCGGGGGACTTGAAATCTCAGTTTATCTGTCAATCTCTGATGACCCTGTTTTAGGGATCTGCTGCTGACAATTTTCCTTGTACACCCCTATCTCCATCCAAATACATGCAGGCCCCTACTTAATGACACCCGACTTACAGAAGGACCTCTCTGCCCACTGTGACCTCTGGTGAAGCTTTCTGGGTGTTAGTATAGTCCCATACCTCAATGATAATCCTTGTTCCAATTACAGCAAAAAAAATTTGAAATTACAATTGTCACTGGGGCAAAAAATTTTGACTGGATCTACCATTATAAAATATACAGTTTCGACTTGCATACAAATTCAACTTAAGAGCAAAGCTGTAGAACCTATCTTGTACGTAACCCAGGGACTGCCTGTAGCTCAAATGGGAAAGCCGTGGCATGACCGGGTCTCTAACCCGTCTCTCTTGACTGACTCAGGATAAGTCTGGAGATCTTTCTTGTTGTAATAATATATTTGTGAGGTGAAGCCTCCACAGATTCTGACTTTTTAATGTTTGCACAAGGAAAAAAAAAACCCATGCATATCCACAGGAGTCTTCCTACTATCTAAACCCAGGAATAAAAATAAAAAATGTTTTTTTGTTCTTTTTAGGGGAAATGGAAGAAGAAATGGAAAATCCAGAAATGGTGGATTTACCAGAAAAATTAAAGCATCAGTTAAGGCACAGAGAGCTGTTCTTATCGAGACAGCTGGAGTCCTTGAAGGAGAGATATTTCCAGCACGCTTATTTCTTTAGCAGACAAACATGCGCGTAAGTATTGTATTGTTATGTATTTTCTGCTATATTCTATACCACCACTGGTGGCGTACCTATGGCACTGGTGCCAGGGAGGGCGCACGCACTATATCTCAAGGCTCATCACTGGAGCTCTGGCCAGGAGGGAAATGCTGCAGCACCCCAAGAGCTCCGGTGACCTGTCTCACTGTGACTTCCTCTGTTCTCCGTAGTTTTGCCTTGGTGAAGTAGCAGGTCAGATCCTGCCACTCTGCTCCCTCTTCCTCCTCCTCTGGAGACCGGGAATACGGAGGATGCCAGGAGCTTACTGCAGCAGCGTGCCCAGTGCAGATAAGAGACTGCAGTCCCTCAGTACCAGGGCGCAGGACAGGTGGCTGCTGTGTTGTCTTTCACAGGCAGCAGTTCAGTGTTGGTGTGTTTCGTTGGCTTTGCAACACTAAACCAACTAAAGGTCCTTATGTATATTTCCCTGTCTGTAACTAAAGGGTTGTCTGTAAGTCTGGTGTCCTTAAGTAGGGGACCGCCTGTATTAAGATTTCACACATTTTCCTTTGATTGCAGTACACCCTAAAATCCTGTAGTCTTTAAAGCCTGCACTGTGTTTGCGCAGTGGATTTGCCAAGGAAAAATGTGTTCCATCGGACGGAAATGTTACCTTGTGATACGGAAAGCTTAGTTTTCTTTTTACTTTGGATTAAGTTATTTTGGTATCAAAGTGGTGTCATGCGTAACAAAATTTAGTCTACAGTACAAGTTTATGGTCTTAATTTCCTCGTTTAAATTGTTGTTGGATGAAGGACGCCGAGTGTTTATCACTACTTTAGCGCTTCCTCTTTAGTGATTTTAGCCTTATCCCCGCACATCAAATAAGATGGCGTAATGCATTTGGTGAAAGTGTATGCGCCTCTCTTATGGGTTGTAGGGTCACACATCTGACACAGCGAGACCGTATCTGCTCTCTAAGAGATAACTGTACCACACAACATCATAAAGACGTATGTGATGTCTGACAATTCTATTTCATAACTACAATTCTACATGAGAAGACAGTGTTTGTGCATAGATGAAATTGTTGCTATACTTTTGCTTGTGCGCTAGTCTGCTGCATTATCTGCAGTGCGGGGGACTTGAGATCAAATAGATCAAAGCGGTAGCATGACCAATAAAACAAAAAAAAAGTTGTTTTTTTTCCTTGCAGTCTCTAACCCGTCTCTCTTGACTGACTCAGGATAAGTCTGGAGATCTTTCTTGTTGTATCTCTATGATATTTGTGAGGTGAAGCCTCCACAGATTGACTTTTTAATGTTTGCACAAGGAAAAAAAACCCATGGATATCCACAGGAGTGGATATAAAAAATGTTTTTTTGTTCTTTTTAGGGGAAATGGAAGAAGAAATGGAAAATCCAGAAATGGTGGATTTACCAGAAAAATTAAAGCACCAGTTAAGGCACAGAGAGCTGTTCTTATCGAGACAGCTGGAGTCCTTACCAGCCACGCACATAAGGTAAGTGTCCATCATCACAGAGAATTGGCCGCACATCCTCGGTCTTTGGGAGACTTGAATGAAGAGTAGCCAAGCATATGAGGCCTACTCTCTATTCAGTTCGGTCGCAGGAGTGAGGCCCATGGATTTTTTTGTTCTTTAGATGGGCAGGACATGCATCTGTTATTTACTTGTGACATATCAACAGAGATGAGCAGACCCAAACTTTAGGTTCGACGTCCTCCATCTGCCTGATCTGCCTAACCAGACAAATTGTTTGATGGGCTGCAGAGCTGCCTTTCAGTCTGATTAACGCCCCTAGCAACTAGTCATGGCTGTGATTGGCCAGGTGTCCGCTTCGCCAATCAAAAGCCATGCGTATTTGCTAAGGACATAAAGTGGCCTGATTGGCTCTTCTGCAACATGTCTGGTTAGGCGGAGCTGCCAAACAGAGAATGTCAAACTTAAAGTTCTGATCCGCTTATCTCTAGTTAGAGATACTGTCCATGAGAACACTCCTTTGATAATTATGTATTGTAATTTTTTATTTAGGTATAAGGGGATTTGTTCATACATCCTCCTAGCACAGAGAGTACTGTCTCCCACTTTGGATTTTCCTTTTAAAGGGGTTGTCCCAAGTATCCCAGTTATCCTCCATCCACAGGATAGGAGATGCCTAGCTGGTTGAGGTCCAACTGCTGGGATCTTCACCGAACACAAGAATCTTGTAAATCGGGGGTCTTGTTCTCACTAATGTGTGTAGCAGCAGGCCGAGCATGCGTCCTGCAGCTTTTATTCACTGTCAATGAGTGTGATGGAGATGGCCAAGCACCAATACTCAACCTGCCACTCCATCAATTTATGACAATGGGGTCCCAGCAGTCATACATTCACTGATCAGCTTGTTATCTCTTATCCATAGCATAGGGGATAACTTTTAAACTGGGGACACCGCCTTTAGAGAGCCAGAACATGTAAACGTTTTCTCGCATTCTGGCATAATTGAACATTTCTTGCATTACATGGGCAGCCATTTATCTAATTGGTACCTTAGTACGACCACCCCACTAGGGCCGCAGTTAGAAAATTGTAAAAAATCAGTAGTGCGTGGTATCTCTTTGATCAATTATAAAATCACGTTTTTATAGATGGGTTTAGTTTCATGGTGTGATGGCTGTTATGTATATATTGGTACAAGTAAGTGACCAAAGCTAAACCCCTGCACTTTGTGCTGTCCTCTACTGCAGACGTATAACAAAGACTTGTGACCTATTGAGAATATTTTTCTATTACTGTAAATTAATGTCCAATTTTCTCCATTTTTTTAGGGGCAAATGCAGTGTTACGTTGTTAAATGAAACGGAGTCCTTAAAATCTTACTTGGAAAGAGAGGTCAGTGTGTATAGTTTTTGTTACTCTCTATTGTTGTGTAAACTTCTTAAATTGTACAAATGGACTATAGGCTTGCAGCAAAAGTACAGTCACTGGTGTTGAATGGCTTTTAAGTAGTATTGACTTTATATAACCACACATTGTGTAACCAAAGATTGCGGTGCATCACTGCTTTCATTGTAGCTTATGAAATTGAATGCGGTTGTGCTGCTCCTCCATTGTATATGTTGCTGTATATTGCTGGGATAAGGGTGATGTGGCCAAAGCCACCAGTTATCCCAGATCTTATGCCGATCATCTTCATACACGGTGGCCAGGCTGTTCTACACTCTTGGTTACAAGAATATGTTGTGTTCTTTGCTTTTTTTCATTCTCTCTTATTCATTATTGTATTTTTTTTTCTTCTTTTTTCAGGATTTCTTCTTTTACTCCTTAGTGTATGATCCCCAGCAGAAGACGCTGTTAGCAGACAAAGGAGAAATACGTGTGGGCAATAGATACCAAGCTGACATTACAGACCTGTTAGAAGAAGGTAATAATTGTCTATCATGGATACATTAAAGGGTTATTCCCATTTCAGCAAATAAATGTTATCGTTTGAATTATGAAAAGTTTTACAATTTTCCAATATACTTTTGTGTATCAATTCCTCATGGTTTTCTAGATCTCTGCTTGCTGTCATTCTATAGAAAACTTCTATGTTTAGTTCTAATGGACAGAAATCTGACCATGGTCACACAGGTGCGCGGCTCGTTATATTACACAGCTCTGATTATTTTCTGTGATATAATGAGCGGTGCACCTGTGTGACTATGGTCAGATTTCTATCCACTGGAAATAAACACACAAAACTTTCTATAGAATGACAGCAAGCAGAGATCCAGAAAACCATGAGGAATTTATATTGGAAAATTGTTAAATTTTTCATCATACAAACAATAGGATTAATTTGCTGAAATGGGAAGACCCCTTTAATATGGATACATCTGGTTGGCTTGAATGTTTATATGTGCTCTTGTAATACACAGTTTTATTTATCACAGGTGTGGAAGATGGTAGAGATCAAGCTTCCCTTGAGACAAAAGTTTGGGAAGCAAGCAACCCCCTAACAGATAAACAGATAGATCAGTTTTTAGTTGTAGCACGGTAAGAAAGTGATGAAATGTGTTGTGTTTTTTTCATTGATGCTAAAATGTTTCTTTTGAAAGACTTCTTGCCTTAATTCGTATTATCACTGATCTAATTGTGGTATATTCACCAGAAGTATAAGCCAAGGCCCCTAATTTTACCACAAAAACCTGGTAAAACCTATATTTTTTTACTCGAGTATAAGCCGAGTTTGGGTTTTCAGCACATTTTTTTTGTGCTGAAAAACTAGGCTTATACTCGAGTATATATTATAAGTTCTCACTTTTTAAGTTATGAACCAGTCTCTGAAACAGGGGTCCCTTGAGCATGGGGTCCAATGTCTCTTGTAAATAAAGTTTATTTAATGTCTTTAAGTTCTCCAAGCTATTGTCCAACACGACAATGACAGAAGACTGCGCATGTGTATGAGCTGATGAGCAAATACTTGGGGATGTGCCCCAAAGCAATGTTTGTGTGGATGAGCCATTACCGTTGCAACCTCTCTGCTTGTCTATGAATTGAAACTTCCCGTTCAGATGCTTAAAACTTGCACAGATTCTGTTTGACTAAAATTTAGCAAACGTTACCAGTGTAGGCAATGCTCTATGTACTTACACATTGCCAATTGTAGCTAAATCTGTTTTAGACAGTGCTCTCTGATCTTAACCTTTCACCTTTTTGGTCCTCCTGCAGATCCGTAGGTACATTTGCCCGAGCGTTAGACTGCAGTAGCTCCGTCCGGCAACCAAGTCTACATATGAGTGCAGCTGCGGCGTCTAGAGACATCACGCTGGTAAGAGAGATAAGAGCAGGACAACATTTAGTTTGTTTGTAAAAGATAAGACAAAAAAACAAACACAATAGTTGCACTCAAACCCCAGACTGAGCCCAAAACGGCTCTTGTTGTTTTATGCGGGTAAAAAATTGTTTTTTTTTTTTTTTCAACTGCTGAAAAGATTTAGGAGAAAGCGTTTCTATATGCAGGCAGTCCCCATACAAGATAGGGTCTGTAGGTTTGTTCTTAAGTTGAATTTGTAAGTAAGTTGGAACTTATATATATTTTATAATTGTAATCCCAACCAAATTTTTTTTGGTCTCTGTGACAATCAGATTTTAAAAATGTTGGGTTGTCATAAGAACCAGGATTAACAATAAAGCTTCATTACAGACACCTGTGATACCTGTTATAGCTGATTATTGTAGCCTAGGACTAAAGTACAATAAATTACCAATATCCAGTGGTCCGTTTGTAACTAGGGTTCGTCTGTAAGTCAGGTGTTCTTAAGTAGAGGACCGCCTGTAGTTCTATATTTTTGTATGAGTTTACAGAAGTTTTTTTATCTCATTTTGGGTAAATGTATCTGCCTTTATTTAATATCAGGGTTCATGGATCACTAAGTGAACTAAATGAGAGACAAAAGTGTCCACTGCTGCTTCTGTCTTTAGGTCCCTGCCTGCAAGAACTTTTAAAAGGGGTTTCCATGGGTTGAAAAAACATGGCTAATTTCTTCTAAAAACAGCTGTTCTCCTGGCCATAAGTAGTGCATGAGCTAAAGTACCAGCAAAACACCTTCAAGGAAATCTACCATTAAAGCCAAGTATGATAAACTTTCACATAGATCCAGGCAACATTACTGTGGTAATCTTCTTGTATTTGTTATCCATGACCTCCTTTCTTCTAAAATCAACTTTTATAATTATGTTAATGAGCTAGAAGGGCTATGATTACCATAGTCACATTAACTAGATCTGTGGGTAAGTATCCCTGGTTTATCATGCTTATTAACTCACCTGAGACTGCCCGCTGACTTAAGAGGTCAGCGGATGCATGTCCCGAGCCTGCAGCGACGTGTTTAGAGTTTTCTACTGCTCCCGTTCCAGCTACGGGAGCAAGACCCGGTCTCCGGGTGCCAGAGACACTCGGGAGAAGGGAGATGCAGTTTGTTACCGCTTCTCCGTGCATCGCGCTGAATAAGCGCAATGCATAGAGGAGCAGAGCTGTCAAAGGCTCCATAGACTCGGTGGTTACATGACCAACTGGTCTAAAGGGGTTAAACTGAGCTGACCCAGTACAGCTCTGGTCACATACCCCAGCCACACGTGCTCATTTCCCCTGTAACTGAGGGTCTTCTAGATGCCTCGGTTACAGTGGAAACTTGTAAAAGAAAATAAATTTAAATTTAAAAAAAAAAAGGTATGATGTCCCCCTTTTATGACCTTATGGGGGACATATAAAGTAAAAAAAACACACTTAAAATTTTTCATAAATATTCATAAAAATACAATGACATTCCCCATACTGTATAATAAAAACTATACATATTATATATCAAAAGGACCGAAACTAAATGGGGTATTCAATAATAATGTTCATTGTGAGTTAATTTGAAAATAAATTAAAAAAGGACTGTGAATTACTCTTAACCCCAAATAAAAATGGAAAAAAAACCCTTTTATTGTGTTTTTATCTAGCTCTATGTGCTCCGAAAAAAAAACAACGCAAAAAATTTTAAGGTATCATGCCAAAAAAATAAATCTAAGTTATGGCCCTTAAACTGGCGCATACGAAAATTTGCTAAAAATCACTAGAGCCTTTTCAGGCTAAGGGGTTAATTTTGGTGGTAGATCTTCCTTTTAAAAGTTTATAACTTCAAAAGACAAAGTTGTTCTATTATGTATAACGGCACATCCCCCGTATTTTTTCGCGTGGTCATTGGGCGTGCTACACTATGCACTTGCACAAAATATTGTGCAGAGTGTTTCCTGTGTTTTTGCTTTGCAGGGACGCTGCCTCGTGGTTCAGACTTTGGCCGGGTCTTTAACCATTGTACATTTTCTCTTTCTAGTTCCACGCCATGGACACGTTACACAAAAATTGTTATGATATTTCTAAAGCCATCTCTGCACTCGTACCACAAGGAGGTCCTGTCCTCTGCAGAGATGAAATGGAGGAGTGGTCCGCCTCAGAAGCTAATCTTTTTGAAGAAGCTTTAGAAAAGTACGGCAAAGATTTTACAGACATCCAGCAGGACTTTGTAAGTAAAGCATTTTACATGGCAATAATCTCATGACATCTGGTTTTTACATGGAGCAGTGGCAGTGACCCATCATCTCTTTACATAGTATTGCTTCTAGAGAGACCCACATAGAGAGAGTAATTTGTAAATGGTTTTGGGGCCATACTGTTGCAGTGTAGCTTTGTTTCCTGAAGCTATGTGAGATTTTCACACTTTATAATCTGCAAGCCAAAAATTTGTTGTATTCTTATCCATAAACCTATGCAGCTGTGGATCAGCTAAGCATCAATGCTTACTTCTATTGGGAGATTGTGATAACCAGCTGCCAGATATCACCAAGCCATGAAGCCTACACACCCAGTCCTTTGGGACTTGTAGGGCCGTACATACAGTATTAGGCCCAGTTCACACCTCCGTTATGTCTTCAGTTTTGACATCCGTTATTGGAAGTCAAAACCAGACGTGGTCAAAAACACAGGAGCAAGTTATTGTTTTTATTCCGTTTTGTAACGGAATCAAAGCGCACTTGGGCGCATATACATTTGTATGCAAATGCATGCGATCGGCAATCAGCGCCCGGTGTCTTGTATTGTGTAAATGCAAGATACCGGGCACTGATTGCCGATCGAATGCGTTTGCATAGAAATGCATATTTGATCGGCCCGGGGGTTGCCCCAGTGCGCTTTGATTCCTTTACAAAACTGAATCCGAACGCTAACGTGTGACACCACCCTAATACTGTTGGTCGGTTTGCAGGGAATACAATTTGGATCCCATGTAGCCCTATAGGGCCCTGTATTGGTTGCACTGTATGGTCACCATGATGGAACATGCTGAATATTAGCATAACAACAAATATGTGAGCGCTGTGTGGCTCTGTTCTTTCACTTTCACATATACCGTAGCTTCGTTTTTAGGAACCTGTGAATGTATGCAGGAACTAGACTTGTAGGTCAACAAAGATGTTGGCTAGATGAGCAGAATAAGCCAGGATTTTCACTAGAGTTTGAATAATAATCTTTTTAATGCGCCACTGTATTTATATGCATTTCTTACTTTATCTTTTCTTCTAGTTACCTTGGAAATCGTTAACCAGCATAATAGAATACTATTATATGTGGAAAACAACGGACAGATACGTGCAGCAGGTATTAGTCTTTATTAGTTGTGTAGAAGATTTACTTGTTCTGTGCTACACTGACACTTTTAATGGCAATACTTTTTTTTTTTTAATTAATTAAATATGTATTCTCGCTTTTAGTGTTTATGATATATCTGCAGAGATGTGTCATAAATCCTTGGTACATAGGTGCCACCTCTGTGACTGCAGTCTATAAACTCGGCTAATTTCGACCATTCCATATGCTTGAATGGAGAGTGGACCCAGCCACTGACTGCAGGAAGGGTGTCAGTGGACTCCTGTTTTTGAGATCGGTAGGAGCGGAACCCATGCTGTATTTTACACCCTGTGGATGGGTCACAAATACTAGAGATAAGAATACCTTAAAGGACTTCTATCAGTTTTACTGATGATAGATGAGGAAGTGTTGGAACTGAAATAGATGAGGGATTCTCAGGGATTCTTTTAGTATAACTCTATACACTGCAATTTCTACAGTACAGAAAAATTATTTTGATCAGTCTGGAGTGCTCTGCCTACGTCACCAGAGCACCTAAGAGCTGCTTGTCTTATAATTTATTCACTCCCTTTATGATACAAGTCCTGTCTGGTCCCTGACTTCACCTGCCTTATGCACTGTGGATGGCAGGAACAGGGGAAAGTGAATAAATGATAAGACAAGGCTCTCTGTTGTTGTAGCCAGAGCACCCCAGGCTGATTAGCATAATTACCCAGTCCCGTGGAGTTCACAGAAAGTGCATTGTCCGATAATAATGCACTGTGCCACGATTCACTAAGATGGTGCGCCCGATATCCTGCATGTGTCGCTTCCTCGCTCAGGTCCGCCGGAGTTCGCCTTCTTCTTCCTGGTGCATGTAAGTGGATTGTCTTGCGACACAATTTGAAAGTTAAATCCCGCACTCAGTCCGAATCAGTCGGATCGTCTGATGGCCCACCCCCAATTTGTGCCGCATTGGAAGCAGCGCAGCTGCGCGAAAAACCGATCACGCGCGACACAATCCCAGCGCAGACACCTGTTAAATACCTGTCAAAGCCGGCCAAATCCCAAAAACAATGCAAAGTCCGACAAAAGTGCGATCTGTGTCCCTTAGTAAATAAGCCACATTGTTTAAAACTCAATATTGCTGAAATTGTGGTGTATTAAAAGAAGTCCTGAGAAGAACAGTTCCTCAGGAACTGGTTAGTAGGAAAAGTCTGCCATCACTAAAACCAGAGCCCTTCTGGCTCATTAGCATAATTATAAAAGCTAAATTGAGAAGACGGAGACCATGGATAACAAATTTTAGTAGATTATCACAGTCATTATGACAATTATTTATCATGATGGATTTTGGTGGTAGATTTCCTTTTAAGCTACATCTGCATTTACTATAGTAAGTATTCAAGGATGTTTTATTTAAAAGAAAAAAAACAAAAACAAAACCCTTTTTATTGTACATTAAAAAAAAAAAAATCTCGTACACCCAGACGTAATCATTTAAAGTGCATCCTGCAGCGTATTCCTCATGAAGTGACAGTGCAGGAGCATTTTCCTTTGATCTCTGCGCTGTCTTGTTTCTGTGTTGTTCAATTTGGGAAAAATGACAGGTGTGCGGCCATTACATTACTCTTGCCGGACGCTCATCCCTCCATAGAAATCAATGTAATCTGAGAAAAATGTGGAAGCAAAATCCTGTGTCTGTAAGATCTCATTTAGAAGAAATGAGGGAACACGATATAATCATTTACCATGCCTGATGCCACTGCCAAATCATTGATTAAAAACCAAAAGGCTTCATAAGTCCAGGCAATGATACTCTGCCGCTAGGGAGGGGGCATCCAAGAGACCCTGAATAGGAGCATTGTTGCACGTCAATGTAAAGGCACTGCTTCCTTGTCCCTCAGACCAGATGAATTACTATAACCCTGGGAAGAAAGGGGGAATGAAGTTGAGTAGTTAACGTCACTCGGCAATGAATACACTTTTGCGGT
The DNA here is from genome assembly GCA_019512145.1 of Engystomops pustulosus. NCBI lineage: Eukaryota > Metazoa > Chordata > Amphibia > Anura > Leptodactylidae > Engystomops > Engystomops pustulosus. The sequence continues at coordinate 66,657 of WNYA01000206.1, read as the reverse complement.
TTTATATTCACTGTATAACCCCTTTAAGTGTTGGGCTGAATTCACATTGATGTGTGCCCGCCGTACCGTAGCACGACGGGCACACGTTGGCGAGGGGGTGAGCGCTGCTCTCCCCCACCCCTCTCCATAGAGGAACAGCCGAGAAAAGATAGAACGTGCGCCCATTGCCGGCATATGGGGGGACGTATATACACCGCCTTATATATGTCCTCCAACAGCCTTGTGAATGAGGCCTTATCTGTAGTTTGTACAGCTCTTTTATATTCATACATGTTAGAAGGGAGCTTTGCAGGACCACAGTACAGCACGGTGTTCATTTTGAAGTATTTTACCCAAATGTGTATTTTTTTTTTTTCATTTTTAAGTTTCAATTCCTAATTTTATTTCTTGTTTGTTTTTTTTTTTCTTCTAGAAACGGTTGAAAGCTGCTGAAGCAGAAAGCAAATTAAAACAAGTATATATTCCCAACTAGTAAGTATTCTCATACTGGCGTCATTTAGTTGAGTAGAGTATACCATAGGGAAATAAGAAAGGGAACATAAGACACCAGAGAGGAAGATAAAGATTTATTATATCCGTACCTGCTGTGTTTTCTGGTGGTTTAAATTATTGCTGATTCCACACTCCGGATAATAATAATATTGAAACAAAACTACCTGTATTTAGGATAATTGTAAAAAGGTTATACTGTAATATACTGTATAACAGGGGTGCACTCACGCTGCTGGGTGGCTTTCTACCCTGTATACAGGCAGTCCCCGGGTTACATACAAGATGGGGACTGTAGGTTTGTTCTTAAGTTGAATTTGTATGTAAGTCGAAACTGTATATTTTATAATTGTAGTTCCCGACAATTTTTTTTTTTTTGCCCCAGTGACAATTGGAGTTTCACATTTTTTTGCTGTAATAGGACCAAGAATTATCAATAAAGCTTCATTGCAGACAATTTTAAGCTGATTATTGCAGTCTGGGACTATTTTAAAGCATCCAGAGAGCTTCACCAGAGGTCACAGTGGGCAGAGGGGTCCGTCTGTAACTATGGGTTGTCTGTAAGTCGGGTGTCCTTAAGTAGGGGACCGCCTGTATACTGCTGTATAGCCATATAGTGGCTCTTATACAAATAAACAATACTTTTGGCTTCATTTAGGCACATTTGCTCGTCTGGATATGTTTGGGGTTTGCATCGGGAAAGCTGTCAGCATAAATTTTGTCTTCAGGGTTTTAGCACTGTAGACTTGTTTTACAAATGCTGGAATACAATATACAGGCAGTCCCCTACTGTATATAAGCAGTCCCCGGGTTACATACAAGATAGGGTCTGTAGGTTTGTTCTTAAGTTGAATTTGTATGTAAGTCGGAACTGTATATTTTATAATTGTAACCCCAGCCAGAATTTTTTGGGTCTCTGTGACAATTGGATTTTAAAAATCTGTGGTTGTCATAAGAACCAGGAGTAACAATAAAGCTTCATTACAGACACCTGTGATAACTGTTATAGCTGATCATTGTATCCTAAGGCTAAAGTACAGTAACTTACCAACATCCAGAGGGCTGTTTGTAACTAGCGGTCGTCTGTAAGTCGGGTGTTCTTAAGTAGGGGACCGTCTGTATATCATAGACTGTAAGCTCTTGTGAGCAGGGCCCTCATTCCTATTGTTCCATATAACTGTTTGTACTCTGTGATGTAATATTATACTTGTATATGTCATCTATGATTTGTAAAGCCCTATTCAATTTGATGGGGCCATATAAATAATAATACATTATTATTATTAATCTTTGCTATGAGTGATAGCCCCAAGCACCATCATACATCTTATTAAAATAGTATCAGAGCCCATACACAGGAAGATTGGGGAGATTTTTTTAGTCTTCCGGCTAAAAGTTATATTTTAAAACTTTTCTAAAAGTGCAGTAAGTAACATGTACGTATTGTAACATTTGGTATAAAATTATGTTTACTGTAAGAAAATGTGGTTTCTTGCTGAGATGAAAAATGTTGCCCTTTCCCTGCCCGTGGCTTTTCAATATATAGCGAAACCACAGAACCTGATCTGTCATTATTTTCTCATCAGGAAATTAATCATTTTTGCAGAGCGTCGTATAGGTGCTCTAGATAATGCAAAACATTTCAACGTGACATTTTTACAGTAATGTTTTTTAATATTGAACATTGCTGTGCCCTTTATTTGTTCTGTTCGCCATCCTGTGATGAATTTGTGCTCATCTACTGTTAAAAATCTTAAGCTTTTTGAAGTAGTCGGCATGTTGCAGGTACTGAAAACTATTCCGTTAGTAACAAGTGTCTTCCTTTTTTGTTTTTTCTGTTTTTCTAGTAACAAACCGAACCCAAACCAGATAAGTGCAAATAGTATCAAACCTGCAGTGGTGAATGGAACTGTGGTACAAGGCCAGAACATGAGTGGGCGAGCCTGCGAGAGCTGCTACAGTAAGTGTGCCTGGATCTCTATACGTCTCTATCCTACCTGCGCTGACGTATTAAAGACGTCCTTCAGATGTTCTCTACTGCTTACATGGTAGAAGTTATAAAGTTGTTCAAAACTTCTACTATACTGTAGACACATATGAGACTTGTTAGTGACGAGATTGGATGATTTCTCCACACATTGGGGGGGAAAGGGAGCATTTTTCTTCCTATGGAAGATGGAAAACGACAATTGGATTTTCAGAAAGGGCACAAAGTGGATACAATAGAAATTACAATAAAATAAATTTTGTTACAAATTGTCTTTTTGCAAATCGTTTTTTTTTTTTTTTTTTTATGTATGGAGTTTGGAGAGAGCTCACGGGCTGAGCCCTCTTTAGAGGGGTCGGGTGTTTGCTGCATTATGGGAAAGGGAACCTGTGACTGGGAATTTTTTTTTTTTCCTCCAACTGGTAACAGTTTCTTATAGCCTATGCTATGCTGATTTAAAAAAAATGCCTTTTAGTTCTGAATCATTTCAGTACTTTATATTAGTTTATTTTACATTTTCTGGCTTCCTACCAGCAGCATGCGGTGAGTCCCAGGGTGGGAGGCACAATCTATGTTTGTGTGCCTGGTTCTCCTTATGCATTCATCCTCTTCTTCACACCATCCTCCCCTGCCTGTTCAGTGCACATGCTGGGGAGTGGGGAGGGACAGACATAGGCACACACAGGCTGTAACTGCCCCCTCCCAGGGACTCGCCACATGCTGCTGGCAGGGAGCCAGCTAATGTTTTACAAACTATTGAAATTATTCAGAATACTGATAAAGGCAAATACAGCATAGCAGAGGATATTGGTACCTGTCACCAGTCAAAAAAGACATTTCTGGTGGCAGGGTTGCCCCCTTTCCCTAGAACTGATCTAAAATTATAAAAATGGTTATTCCCAGCGCAATATAAAATAGCAAACAGATGACCAAAGTGCCGTTTTGCTACTCATAAAAATTTTTATAAAGGCAATCAAAAAGTCCTACAGTCTCCAAAATAGTAGCATTGAAAATGTTCGCTTGTAGCAAAAAAAAAAAATCTCTTTTGACAGATATATATTCAACAGCACACAAGTGTTACAAGTGCCAGCCATATAACTACTATTGAGACTCACACTTGGGCTAGATCATGAGCAGGATTTTCTTCTGTGTGCCATTTGAGTTTTTTTAACCTGATGACACACTAATTTCAATGGACCCATGCATATGAATGTGTTTTTCATGGATCTGTCTGGATCCTGTAGAAAACTTAGAGCAGGTCCTATTCCCACCCATGTTTGTGGCTCAGACCTTTCCTTAGACCTCTACAGGAATGTGAGAAATATTCAGTCCATATTTGCAGATTAATAACAAGGTAAAACAATCATGAACGTTCATGAGGTTAGGAATAGCTAGTGACATCATAGTGTGTAATCATAGTTTCTTGACAGATTACACTTTGTTGATACACAAGCCACACAAATGTCACACGGATCCGTTGTTTGCAGCTTATGAACGATGTACATGTGTGTGAAGCCTAATTCTAATTAATGGGACCCCTGCATTATATTCTATAGGCGACTGGCTCGATCCTCGCCATCTATGACACCAAGTTGTGTATCAGTATGTCATGAAGCTGTAGAGCAGGCCTGGAAAAACCTCCCATATATCTACCATTTTTCCAGAAGTTTAGTTTGAAGACCAAACACTAAATTTCCAAATGTTGTAATTTTTCAAAAATGAATTTACTTTCTACATAGCAACACAATCTTACCAGTGGTATTCCTGGGGTCCTCCTAATATGCAGTGTCGACTGTGTGCATCATGCTGGGCCTACTGGAAAAAGTATGGTGGATTGAAGATGCCAACCAGGTTGGATGGAGAGAGGCCAGGTCCAAATCGGAATAATATGGTATGTGCTTTCTAAATTAAACCAATTAAAAATTACAGCTACAGCCTTGGGCTTTGTTCACACTATCAGCTTGGTTTTAGTTAACAAAGAGAACTGATGCTGTGCCTGCGTCGAAGGGAACCTATTGACTTCTCATAAGGTCCAGTGGTTTGTTCAGGTTGGGTGAATAGCATTGTACTCCTCTCATAAAATCTGACAAAGCCTATGGTGTGAACACAGTCGTGGCTTATGGTCTACACAGCCACACGATTTTAATGACTTTTTAATGACGGTCCATATAACCAATGCATTTTTGGATTGTTTTCTGTCCCCCGTATATCATCTATAATGATTCTAAGGGTCAAATAAACACAAATATTGTGGTTCTTCTTCTGTGCAGAACTATGCATTTCCATGGCAGCAGACAACATTGTGTATTGTTACTGTTCTTGTATAGTGCATATATACACCAGACATTAATGCATACTATACTCTATTATGGTTCAGTTTTCTCCAACACTTATTTCTGTACCAAATAAATTTTCTTTTCTTCTCATGAAAGAGCCCACATGGGCTACCAATGCGAGCCGGTGGGAGTCCGAAATTTGCCATGAAGACGCGTCAAGCATTCTATCTGCACACTACAAAGCTGACGAGGATCGCTAGGCGGATATGTCAGGATATTTTCCGCCCACGCTACGCTGCCAGGCATCCATACATGCCCATCAACAGTGCTGCAATAAAAGCAGAGTGTAAGTATTTGGGTCATCCTTCAGAATATCTTCTTTTATTGGTAGATGTTACATGTTTGTTATACTTATTCCATTTAAAGGGAAGAGGCTGCTCATTTGTGCTGCGCTAACCAGCCCCAGACACCTTGTCATACAAATGCTATATTGTAGGGTTACACCGATGCCAGAATTTTGAGTGCGATACGATATCTGGAAAAGTGTGGGGAGGGTCAGAGAGGGAGCGAGTCGGTGCAGAGCGGGTAAGGTCCTGCAGTCCCAGCCGCCTCCTGTCTGTTTTGCAGAGATGTGCATGGCTGCAAACAGCACAATAAGGTTTTTATAAATGTTTTTTTGGTATCGCAGCCCAGGAAAACCTGTTATTGAACCGTTTGCAGGGAGATTAATACTTTTTCGATACAAAGTTTCGATGCATCGTGCAATCCTACTATATTGCACCCCTGAAATGTAACCAATGTTTTCTGAAAGAGTTGGGGAAAAACTGTTTGGTAGGTGCAATTAGAGAAAAATCAATCCGATCATGATCACACAAGGAGAAGCGAGAGGGCACTATTCAGTGCACATTTCTCTTGATGCGGTGTAGTTACCGTATATGCTGTACATATTTTTGGTGTATACTCTATACTTAAGTATACTATACTTTGTTTTTTTTTTCTTTTTTCCAATAATTTTTGTTAAAGTTTTAACCAATGAAATGGCATATGATACAATCTGTTGCAAAGCAATTACAATATTAATGTCCTCTTGGTCGTTGCCTGATGTTTGTAATGGATTGTACCTGTTAATAAAGCTTGTACCTTTTTCATAGTTGGTTATCCTTGTGCTATTGTCCAATGAGTATACATTGCGGGCTTATTAATTTATATTGCAATTGTGCAGTCCAAACAGTTGTCTTTTCAGACACTTAACTCAAGCACATAGTAACAATCAGGGTTGTTAACTAGACTCTGGGGAGTACGATCTTGTTTTCTAATCCCGAAGTTGTACCACTTTGTCAAGATCCAAAACTGAGCTTCAGTTTTCTTTTTCTTGTTCGTAGAAGCAGGACTATGAAATGCTTATGTATGAGGCTAGTAGTTTCCCAGAGTTATAGTGTCTTCATACTGCTGTGCTCCCGGTTCTCTACATTGTACTGCCCTGTAGTGCAATGAAGTAGTCTATTGTAGGGGGGAGGGAGGCTGTGAAGCAGATAAGCCCCCTTACACATGAGCAAAGGTAATGCATTCTACTTGTTTCACACTTGCAGCGTTGCTGGCGGGATTGTCCGGCCTGAACGCCGAGTAGCAAACTGAACTACGTTCTGGATGTCAGGATTTGGGCCAGACGTTCCAGCCAGCACGTGATGCATGTTTAATACGAGTTCGATGCATCACCTTCGCTCATGTGTAAAGGGCCTAGGAGCAAAGCAATGTGAGGAGACACCGCTACATGCATTTTGGAGAATCTACAAATCTAAAATATAGATGCATTTTTTACATTCCTGCTGCTCACAAGATACACAAGATATAAATGTATAGCTACGCTGCTCTCCAGGGACAACCCCCATAGCACTATCTGCAGCTCTGTATGATCACTGCAGATTCCACTTAAAGGGGTTTTCCTACGAACAAAAGTTAGGCCTTATCCTGTGGATAGGGCCTAACTTGCTGATCAGTGGGGATCTCAGTGATGACCCCTCGTCGCTCTGTCAGACTAATGGAACAGACCGGCGTGCATGACCGTTCTTCTCCATTAATCTCTATGGAGCTGACGGAGATCGGTGAGTGCAGCGCTCAACAATTTCATCACTGAGACCCCCACTGATCAGCAAGTTAACTTTTGTTCGTGGGAAAACCCCTTTAAATGACATGAAGGTAACCCAGATAAGGTCATCATTTTTCTTGTATGAAATTTAGTAACATACACCAGTTATTAAAATTATGTTTTATTGACTTGTTTCAGGTACCACAAGGCTTCCAGAAGCTTCAAAGACGCCACTGATGCTTAAGCAGATAGTCCGAAAACCTCTAGAACAAGTCCTGAGATACATAGGTAGCGTCTCTTAATCTTGTAACCATCACATATTCATCTTGTTCCCTAAAATATCCTATAAACTAATAGAAATCTTGTCCTTTTCCAGAGGCGCACCCTTGCACTCCGAAGACAGAATCCATCAAAACCTTCTCCACGGGTATCAACAATGCCCTGACTCCATCCAAGTCGTCTCCCGTCATCAACAACGGATCTCCGACCATCCTGGGCAAGCGGAGCTATGAGCAACATAATGGTATGGACGGTATGTGTCTTGTCTCTGTTTGATTTTTCTGTCCCTTTTTTTTTTATTTTGGGTCTTCATAGTGGCTTTCTTGTAACTCAAGCTCTACACTTAGTCTTGGCGTCCACGCGGGACATTTATACTCTTCGGACCACTGTATAAATTCACTTCCGATTCGGATGCACGCTACCAAATTCTAATTAAATTAAAAAAAAATCTATTTCTATTTCCAAAATTTTTTTTTTTCATTTTCTAATTTCGGTGCACACAGTTTTGTAATTTTTTTTTTTTTTTTTTTTGTTATGTTAGAATAAAATTTCACGGGTTTATAACTGCCAAACTGTGTTGCAGACTATTTTAGGGACAGATCAGCGAACAAAGATGTCCGACTAAGCCCCATGGATGGAAAGAGAACGCTGTCCTACCTTGCATGTAGAAAGGAGAAAATAATGAAGCAAATTAAACAGGACGGGGAGAGAAAATGGAGCACTTTTTAAGTTGGACTGAAGCTGTCAAAAAGTTCCTAAATCAACATTTGGGGGGGGGGGGGGGGATTTTTTTTTTTTCTCCATAGGTGTTAACTTTTCTCTCCCCCCTCACAAGTCTCTATCCCCTACATAAACACTCGCGCTGTGAACGTCCATGATCTGGAACTGACTTGTCACTGCAATCCGGAGTCTTCGTCTTTCTATCATTTCCATTTCATCATCCAGTATCCTTGACAAATTCCGAAAAAAAATGTTTTTCCGTATATCCAGGAGGAGAAGCTCTTGTACGTCAAGCTTCTTGTTACAGCTGCTTAAAACATATGTGAAAAACTTCTCTCACTTGCCATATTTAGGCTTATTTTATTTTATATATATATATGTGATTTTTTTTTTTCTCTTTTCAGTACACATTTTCCATATTGTCTGTCTCCATTTCTAACTCCTGTGTCTGTATTTGCAAACATTTTATAGGACGTTATTGTTTACAGCTTACTGTAGGGCATAGAGCAGTCAGTTTTCCAATAAATGGATAAATGTGATGCCGTTCATTGCACAACAGAACCTTTTACTTGTTTTGTTTTTTTTATTTTATTTTTTTGCCACATGCCTAAATGTTTTACTATGCCTGATTACCTTTTATGCTTGTGATCGTTACTTTTAAGGTGTCCCATATTTTGCACATTCCCTGGCGACTACATGTAGCTAAATGGCACATTTAACGGGACTTCTATTATCTGCTCTTACGATGCATTAGTTATCATATGCTTGTAAAAAACTAAACAAAAAACCCTTCCATCAAAATCAAGTATGAAACTTACTCATAGATCCAGGCAACCGTGACTGTGGTAATCTTCTTTTATTTGTTATCCATGGCCTTCTTCCTTCTAAAATCAACTTAATTGTGCTATTAAGCCAGAAGGACTCTGGGGGGAGGGGTGTAACCAGAACCCCTCTGTACTGTAGCTTCACAGGCTGTTACTCTGTGCAGGAGCTCTTCCCTCTCCCACTGTGTGAGAATATAGCATGTCCTTCTTCATTCTAAAATCAACTTAATTATGCTATTAAGCTAGAAGGACTCTGGGGGGTAGGGATGTGACCAGAGCCCCTCTGTGCTGTAGTTTCAAAGGCTTGTTACCCTGTGTAGGAGCACTTCCCCCTCCCACTGTGTGAGAATACAGCAGGTAGAGGGAGGGTGAAAGTGCTGAGGAGGGAGACACTGTAACAGCCTGTAAAACTACAGCACAGAGGAGCTCTGGTAACACCCTCCAGAGTCCGTCCGGCTCATTAGAATAATTTTAAATGTTGATTTTAGAAGGAAGGATGCCATGGCTTACAAATATAAAAAGTTTACAACATCTATGAGTAAGTGTCCCGGGTTTATCATAATTGATTTTCATGGTAGATTTTCTTTTAAAGGGGTTGTCCTTTTCCGCCTCATATTTTTTTGTAATATGTGTGCGTGTGTAGGAGGGGGGCCGGGGGGTAGCGCATGGTATTTGGTAATTTTACCAGTAAAAAGACAGGAGGCTTCACTTTTACATATCAAGAAAGTGGTTCAAAACTTTTAATAGATGTATATTGGTAAATTACCTCCTATCCTGCCCCCCTCCTGCACTTACACACCCCACATTTTGCACATTCCCTGGTTACTACATGGAGCTAAATGGCACATGGCATTATTAGGGGCTTCCATTATCTAATCTTATGATGCATCAGTCATTTTCATGGGAACTCCCCCAGCCTCCCAGGAATCTGCAGCAACAATTGACATGTAGTAGATTCCATGCCCGCAACATGAAGCTTCTTTACTTTGCTTCTGTTCTATGACCGACATGAATGGACTTTGTATAAAACTTGTCCATTATGCGGTTACTGTGTAGCGTTACAGCTTAGCCCAATGATTCCATACACCTTTGTCCAGCAAAAAAAAAACCCCCTAGGAAATGAATGGGAAGCGAATTTTGATACAGGTTTCTTTTCTACCAAATAATTTGTATCAATATCTGTTGTGTGAACGGCCCCTAATAGTTCATATCCCTGTCACCAGTGTCAGAGGTAGGTTAACCAATCATAGGTGGAAAATAAGGTGAAACCTATTTTTAAAGGGTCATTACTTGGTGTTTTTTTTTTTCCTGCCTACCGCAAATTTGTTTTTTTTAAATTTTTATTTATTTTTAAGCTTTTCTCACAAACTTTTTGTCTAGATGTAACGGTGTTATTTATACTTTACCCTTTCCTGCTACTCTAAGAACAAACCACAAAATAAAGGCAGGTCATCTGATGTGAAAACTTTCCTCGTCGGACAAATCGTTTTTTTTTAATTTTTCTCCGCAGCTGCCAAAATTCAGTATAAAATGTTGAAAAAAGACTGTCTTAAATTATTTTGTTATTTATATGTAGATTTTTTTTCTATGTTGATCATGTATGTGTCACGGCCTCTGTGAATTCCTTTTGTTTCCTAAATTTTTCAGTATTTTTTGATCTTCTTTATTATCCAAAAACTTTTTTTTAAATTCTACCTATAGACTCCATTCCATACAGTTATGGCTCCTCGTGGCCGGCTGAGACGTTGCCCCTAACTTTTTCCTATTATACAATGAAGAATTAATTTCTATGGTTGTTATTTTTTTTTTTTTTTTTTTACTATTATGGGTTGATCACTGTTATAAACTGTTCACAAATTACAGTGGAAGAGGTCAAATAAAATAATATTTTCAAAGATTATGGGTGGTTGGTTTGACGTCTTCATAGTATCAATAGTTTGTATGATTGACATAACCCTTTCCTTACAGATCAGCAATAAATATCGGGAACCATCCCTAAAACATAATAAAAACTTGCCTGGATTTGCTACTTCCAACACCTTCCAGGTATTCATTGAAGCCGATGCAATTCACCCCAACTTCAAGTAAGGAAATCTACTTGATCCATCATGATAAACCACGGACATTTACTAATAGATCCAGACATTGTGACTGTGGTAATCGTATTATACATTTGTTATCCGTGGCCTCTGTCCTCCTAAAATCAACTTTTAGAATTATGCTAATGAGCCAGGAGGGTATTACTAGAGCCCTTCTATGCTGAAGATTTACAGAGCTCTAATGGCTCCTTGGCATAATTTTGACGTTAGAAGGCAGGAGGCCATGGATAACACATATACAAAGATCTAGGAGTAAGAGTCCCTGGTTTATCACGATGGATTTTGAAGGTAGATTTCCTTTTAAAGGACATCTACCACCAGGATAAAAGACTGTATGCAAATGAGACATAGGGGCTGCAGGCTCTATTAACACCTATGGAGCCTAGAGCCCCTTAGGCTCATTTGCATACAGTTCTTCATTCTGGTGGCAAGTGCTGTCCAGTATAGCAAGCAGCAGTGTTATTGGTGTTTTACTAAAAATGGCAGTGTTCTAGTGAAATCTATATAATCTTATGATTTGCAGGAAAAATAAACCCAGCACATGTTATTGTGATATTTTTTGTAAAGGTACAGAATTTGACATTTAAGTTTTACAATCGAGTATTGTCCCACGAATGGCACCCCTTCCCTATCCCTTAGGACAGCACGGTGGCTCAGTGATTAGCATTAGAGCCTTGTAGTGTTTGGGTCCCAGGGTCAAGATCTGCAAAGAGTTTGTATGTTCTCTCCGTGTTTGTGTGTGTTTTGTTTCCTCTGGGTCCTCCTGTTTCCTCCCACACTCCAAAACATACTGGTAGGTGATTAGATTGTGAGCCTCATTGGGGACAGGGACTGATTTGGTAAGCTCTGTGCAGCGCTGCATAATCTGTGTGCACTATATAAATAAAGGAATTATTATTATCACATGATAAGAGATGAGGATGAGTTGCAGAAATGAAGACCCTAGAAGCGGCGCTCACCGAAATGATTCTTCTTTATAGACATTCAGCCATAGAACAGGGAGGTAAAAACGGTTACAAAATGACGGTGACGGGCCGTTTCACACACTCCTGCGCTTAGTCTAGCCGTACATAGGACGCCAAGAGGTGTGGCATGTCCCAAGAATTTGCACTGCGAAAATTTTTCGATTAATTCAGTACCTCAAACTGGCGTAGCAGCACTGATAAATCTCCCCCAGTCTTGCGAGAAGCATGAGACCATCACTGGAAGAAGGAATAGCAGAGCTTCCGGGTGCTGAGGACTTGCCCCGAGTGTTGCAATTACCTCATTAGCATAAGGATTAAAATAGGAACATCTCAGAAATGGCAGAAAAGGTATGGCTGGAATCACTGTGCATTTCTCTACGACATACTGCCAGCAGATGCTCAGGGGAAGCTAATATTGGGAAACTAAGGATGCTAAATTTTATCTCCCCTCCCTGCAGTGGATTAAAGGCTGTTGTCTAAAAAAAAAAATGTGAATGATGGATATTTAAATTAACCCCTTAGTTACTTGTAACATACTAGCATGTATGGAGTTTGGAGAGAGCTCACGGGCTGAGCCCTCTTTAGTGGAGTTGGGTGTTTGCTGCATAATGGGAAACCAGCTGGTGACAGGTTCTAATAGCCTGTGCTATGCTGATTTTAAAAATTCCTTTTAGCTCTGAATCATTTCAGTACTTTATATTAGTTTATTTTACAGTATCTGGCTTCCTACCAGCAGCATGTGGTGAGTCCCAGTATGGGAGGCACAATCTATGTTTGTGTGCCTGGTTCTCCTTATGCAATTATTCTCTTCTTCACACCTTCCCCCTTCCTCCCCTGCCCGCTCAGTGCATATGCTGGGGAGTGGGGTGGGAGCTGGATGAGTTTGGAGGTGAGGAGACAGACATGGACACACACAGGCTGTAGCTGCCCCCTCCCCTGGGACTCGCCACATGCTGCTGGCAGGGAGCCAGGTAAACTACTGAAATGATTCAGAATGCTGACAAAGGCAAAGACATCATAGCAGAGGATATTGGAACCTGTTAACAGACATTTCTGGTGACAGGGTTGCCCCCGTTCCCTAGAACTGATATAAAATTATAAAAATGGTTATTCCCAACATAACCCAGTGTAATATAAAATAGCAAGCAGTTGACCAAAGCGCCACTTTTTTGCCGTTTTGCTACTGATAAATTTTTTTTATAAAGGCAATCAAAAGGTCCTACAGTCCCCAAAATAGTAGCATTGAAAATGTTCGCTTGTAGCAAAAAAAAAAAAAATTCCGTCCACAGGTCTTTACACTGGAGAAATTAAAAAGTTAATGCTATAGTGTCAGAAGATAGCAAAACAGCCATTTTTTGTTTCATACAAAAGGTTTTAATTTTTTTTTTAATTAATTGAAACATAAGAAATCCTGTATAAATGTGGTATCTCTGCGAACGTACCCACCCAAAATATAACATAACACACCACTCTGCGGAAATGTAAAAAAATAAAATTAGATTTTTGAATGTGGGGAGATTAAAATGGAAACACAACCAAGTTGATAAGGAAGATTTGAACTGGACCATTTAATAAAAATAAAATAAATAAAATTATGTGATTTTGAATGTGTAGTCTCAACAGTAAAATATTCGCTCCAACATTTTTATTTTTTTTTTTTTTAAATAGAGACTAAAGCTGGAGAAAGCTACTTTTACATTGTAGAATTAAAGGGGTTGGCCACTTGACCTCATGTTTTTGTAGTGTGTGCGTGCGTGTGCAGGATATACGGTAACTTACCATTATACCATATATACTTGTGTATAAGTTGAGTTTTTTTTCAGCACACAAAATGCGCTGAAAAATCTCACCTCGGCTTATACATGAGTCAATTAAAAAAAAAAAAAAAAAAACTTACTCTCCTTCCGGCATCCCCGATGCTCGTCATGGGTCCTCTTTTGTCTTCTCTTCGCTGTAACAGCCGGCAGAGCTGCAGCAATGCCATATGCCAGCTGGCGCACACTATGATGCGGACGCCATAGTGTGCGTTGGCCAGCAGATCGCATGGACGCGTCTCTGCCGGCTGTTACAGCAGACGGAAGAGGAACCATGACGAGCATCGGGGATGCCGGAAGGTGAGTATGTAAGTTTGGTTTTTTTATGCGGGCTGGCTATATACTGGGAGGCTGTGACCAATGCATTTCCCACCCTCGGCTTATACTCGAGTCAATAAGTTTTCCCAGTTTTTGGTGGTAAAATTAGGGGTCTCGGCTTATACTCGAGTATATACGGTACATCTAGTAATAGCTTTCTTGAGGTAAAAGACAGGAGGCTTCACTTTACATATCATCAGCCAGAGATTCCTGCTCATAATATGGCTGCAGATGGAGGGTCATGTGATCTCGAACTGTCTATGAACAATTGCCCTGCCAGGACCTTATTCATGAACATCATGAAGATCAAGGTCCTCGCAGGGCCACTTTACTCTACAAAAAGTCTTTAGATAAAAATTTCATATTTAGGCTCCATGCAGCTTTCCTGTTGTGCTTCCCTGTTCTTAAAATTGCAGGGAAATTTAGATCTTCCTAATTGTTGTTGTCTATTTTCTCAATTAAAATTTTGAAAGATGCCGAAGAGCAGAGCAACATTTTTGCTGGCTGACGTTACATGTGCACCTACCTGAATGCACAACCTGGAGAAGTGTGTTTAAACATCATAAAGATTTCCCATCTTGTCTAATAAATGTCAATATTGGCAGCAGTAGCATCCCCAAATTAGTGCCTACTATAGTTGTCTCCTATGAAAGTACTAAACCTAGAAGTAAATACTTAATACTACCCGTTTCATGGCTGAGAATCTGAGGGCCTATGACCTTTTTGATTTCTGCCAAATTCTTTCTTAAAGGGAACCTTTACAATTAAACTAATCCACACTAACTAAACATATCTTTGAAAACTGCTATTCTTCAGCAGTACAACTATCCCAATATTGTGACTCCCCATGCCTGTAAAGTTCCACAGCTCATTAATAAAGTGTACTTAAGCGGAAACCATCTATGGACATACATGATCTTCCAGCTCTGCCTTCAGCTTCTTGATTGACAAGGGGTCTGCTTTCTCTTCTTCTGCTCTGCTACATCATCACCCCCCCTCCCTCAAGAATGAGTGAGATGCTGAGAGTGTGTGACTCGCTAAAAAGATACCAACTTCTTCAATTCCCCCTCCATCAGGAATTTTCTTCAACTAGTCACACAACGTCCGCCAACATCTCTCTTGTTCCTGAGGGAGGGGGGATGAGGTAGTTGAATAGAAAGCAGACTCCTTTCAGGAAGCACGGATATGCCGGAGTCGCTCAAAGGAAAGATGATGATGGAACTCAGGTGGAGTCATTTGCATAGATGACGAATCAAGTTTACTAACGGACTGTGGAACTTTACAGGCATGGGGAGGAACAATATAGGGATAGTTGTGCCGCTGTATAATAGCAGTTTTCAAAGACATGTTTAGTCCGTGTGGGTTAGTTTAGCTGACGGGTTCCCTTTAAAGACCTGTCCCTTGCCATTTACAACATTTATCTACATCCTTCACTTAAATTTGCCTCATTCATCTAAATAGGGGGGCTTGCCGAAACGGATATGCTTTCTGCTAAAACTAGTCTAATTTTGATGAAATGGAAATCCTTTTCACTTGCAGATATTTCTCCGTGGAATCTTCTCCTTCTAAAGGAAAATCATTTTAGAAAATTGTCTTAAGAATTGAGAATATTATATCTACAAGATTTCTGCACTTTTGCAATTTTCTTAGTATAAAATTAAAGTTTTTTTTTTTTAAATTTTAAAATGTTTTTCGTGTGTCTTTTTTGTGGTGTCTTATGGTTTTATTTTTCCTTATTTCCTTGTTTTGTCTTTCTATCTTTTGATTAATCTATGTATCTGAGCTGCTGGTTTGTTCATGTACCAATTTTTATTTTTTTCCCCCTCTTTATCTTTTTTCTCGGGCAGGTAACGTGAAGAAGCGCCTGCTGATGCCTAGCAGGGGTAAGGATCTCATTGTGCCAAATGCAAAGAAAACGTGTGACCGCACTCACTAGGCTGCGTGTTGTTTGGCTTTGCTTTAGCTTCATTGTCTTTTTTTGCTTTCTTTTTGTCGGATTCCATCAATGCTTATTGGCTCATAGTTGGTCGTTGGACTAAAGCTGGTCATAGCTTTCACCCTATATGCAAATTAATTTTTTTTTTTTTTTAATATAAACCCTTCAAACTGTTTTATTTAAATAATTTCTTCTATGTTATCCTTATATTTTTCTTTTTTTTCCTATACCTTTCCATCCATTATAGTCTAACACAATCAGACTGTAAAGTACAATCCTGAAGTCTATGGCCGGCTTTGGAGTTGTGTTACCATACTGCTTACTAGTCCATCCAATGTTTTTTTTCCACTCATTTATCCACTAACACTCGCTGCCTAACATTATCAATGTCGCTTATGCATATTGCCAGATTAAGATCATTTTGAAAGCGGACGAAAGTTTTTGGTGGAAATTGTAAAATTTGAACCATTTAATATTAGTAGACAGAAGATTGTCAGTCCCACCATAATGAAATTATAAGGGTATTTATTTTTTTATATATATTATGGTTGAAGCTTTTTACGTAAAGAGGGTTTTCATTGAAAGAAATCTTCCATCATAATCCGTCGTCTTGGTTATCCATGGACGCCTCCATTTTTCTAATTATGTTAATGGGCCTGATGGGCTTCTGGGGTGCTACTAGAGCCCCTCTGTGCTGTAGCTTCAATGGCTGTTACCCTGTGCAAGGAGCACTCCCTCCCACCCCCCACCTTTGGCTAAAGCTTCCTCTGACTACAGTGGTGAGTAGAGACAGTGGCAGGGTGAGTCAGTCTAACAGCCTGTGAATCTGCAGCACGGAGGGGCTCTGGTAGCGCCCCCAGGAGCCTTCTGCTTAATTAGCATAATTTAAAGTTGAAGGAAGGAGGTCACGGATAACAAATATAAGGAGATTACCACAATCACGGTGCCTGGATCTATGAGTATGGCCCCTTCTATACTCGTGAGTATGATGAACTCGCATCACTCTCGCAACGCATGCTACCCGGATCGCACGGCCCGAATGCTGCAAACCGGAACTGAACTGACACGCTGAGTTCAGTTCCGGTTTGCAGCGTTCGGGCAGCACGCGTTGCGAGTGTGATGCGAGTTCATCACATCACACTCACGAGTGTAGAAGGGGCCTAAGTGTCGCTGATTTATCCATGCTTAGTTTTGATGTTAGATTTCCAATAAGGGACAAAAACGTGTCATGTGCCCTTATAGTATATATAAAAAAATAAAGCATTTTCTAATTAGTTTCTGTTATCCATGTTTGTCCACATAGAGGAGCCGTCACAAAATCCTGAGCTGTTACAAGGAGCTGCTCTTTGTGTTTGTGTAGTGGTCACAGTCGCCTCCTTTTCCCCTTATAGATCTATTTTCCAGCCCTACAATCTACCCCTGTATAGTCCTGTTCAGCCACATGCCCATTGATTGGCCAAAACACCAGGCACAAATTTCCTTTGTGACCAATAAAGCACCAGCAGGGGTGCACTAGGCAGGGGTGGGCAGCTCACTGAGAGATCACATTACAGCTTTCCAAAGTGGCCACTTCTTCATGTGGGCATTTGTTACTGAAAGTAAGGTGTAAAGTAGAGGGTATCTTTACTCGTGTCCTCTAGAGCAATGGTAATGGTCAACTCCTGTAACATTGATGCCGTGTGTTTCCAGCGCATTTCAAAGTGTAATGGGAAGAAGCACTTGTGCAGGTTAAGGCTTTTCTACAACCATGTGGTCATCAATAGCAGATTATAGTTTGGGCAATAGCCCAGGGCCCATAGCCACCGAAACCACTCCCCAAATTATATACTCACAGATCCTTGTTCCTGCTCTCAATACACATGTACACAAGAGTTATTTCAGGACCTCTTAAAGTCCTTCAAGAGTTCTGAAACCACAAATTGAAAGTAGACAGAAGGGACACATCCTCCATTCCCCAAGAAGCTGATTCTAGTAACATATGTAGGAAGTGACTCCAGGGGCTATAATACTCCTATAATATTCCTACATCCCAGGGCCCATGCCAGTCTTAATCTGTGCCCTGATGGTCATCATATATCATTTATAGTTATCCTAAAGGACATCTACCAACAGGATTAAAAACCTGTATGCAAATGAGCCTCAGAGGCTCCAGACTCCATTAATACTTATGGAGCCTGGAGCCCGTGAGGCTCATTTGCATACAGTCCTTCATCCTGGTGGTAGATGTCCTTTAAGTAGTGTTTTCCATGCCATGAGAGTGAGCCATGTACATATTCACTTGGGAGGTTCATCATAGGTAGATGATAGATTCTTTGTTTTGTGAAGTGAATGGGCTATACTACAATATCCTGAACATACTGGTGTCTAAGGGGCTGAGAAATGTAAGAAAAACCACAACAATGAGGGTCCCAGAAGGGGGATAAAATCATAGTAAATCACTCTTGATCGAGTAAATTTGTAAAAAAAAAAAAATTAAAAATATTCTCACAACCATAGCTTTTTATTTATTTAAACATTTTCTGTTTCTATATATTTTAAGAGTGCTTGTATTCACATGACTGGTTATATTTTACATGGGACTATTGTTGGGTGTATATAATATATTCAGTAAGTGGTATTTTTTTTTCCCAGGGAAAGGATGGAATTCATGGTTTTCTGTGCAATAAAAAAAAATATTTCAGGTTTAATTTTTACATTTTTTTAATTCAACAAGCTTGTTTCATTCAGGGCTTGTTTTTGGCATAATGTGTTGGCGGTGATTTGTGTTACCATTCTGTAATATGTTATTTATTTATGTATTTGTTTTTTGTAGTGGAGGCAAGTACAAATCGATCATATTTTCATCCTCTTAATTCTATGGATCATAAAGATAGTAATGGAACTTAAATGTGGGGGGGAAAATATTGAAATTTTTTTTTACATTTATTTTTTTAGCTTTTCAAATCATTTTCTGCTTCTAGAAAGTCAGAATTTGTCTTCCACAGTTTGGGATAAATTTTCCCATTGCTCTACACACAGGGCCAATTTACATCATAATTATCATTTTCCATTGCTCAGTATATAACGGAGTACCGTATTTTCTGGACTATAAGACGCACTTTTTTTCCCCAGAAAATGGGGAAAAAACAGTGGTGCGTCTTATAGTCCAGATGTAGGGAATGGAGGGCATCTGGCTGCGCTCTGCCGGCTAATGCTGGCAGTAAGCGCAGCCCTTCACAGTGAAGCGGCACTCAGCACAGCCGCTGCGCTCCTCTCCTCTCCTCAGCCCTCCACTGCTGGAGGGAATGGAGGGCTGCACCCCTGCGCTCTGCCAGCTCTGATGTATATCATGTATATCAGGGCACTGATATACATGATAATTATGGCAGCAGTGGAGAGAGAGAGGGGGAGGAGAAAATCACTGACAATCCCCGCTTGTAAGTAGCCCGAGAGGAGCCGAGCCTGTACAGCGCTGTGTCTGACCTGTAACTTCTCTCCCAGCACAGGATCAGATAAGTGATTAGTGCTCCCTTCCCCCGGGTCTCTGCTCTCACACTCTTAACCACTTGTTGCCTTGTATGTAGTGGCTGCTGTCCCCCTGGTAGATTGTAAGCTCTTGTGAGCGTTGTACAAGCACTGTCATCTCCTGTGTCCCCCTCCTCATAGATTGTAAGCTCTTGTGGCCATTGTACAAGCACTGTCATCTCCTGTGTCCTCCTCCTTATAGATTGTAAGCTCTTGTGGCCATTGTACAAGCACTGTCATCTCCTGTGTCCTCCTCATAGATTGTAAGCTCTTGGGACCTTTGTACAAGCACTGTCATCTCCTGTGTCCTCCTCCTCATAGATTGTAAGCTCTTGTGGCCATTGTACAAGCACTGTCATCTCCTGTGTCCTCCTCCTCATAGATTGTAAGCTCTTGTGGCCATTGTACAAGCACTGTCACCTCCTCTGCCCCCCTCCTCCTCATTGACTGTAAGCTCTTGTGACCATTGTACAAGCACTGTCATCTCCTGTGTCCTCCTCCTCCTCCTCATTGATTGTAAGCTCTTGTGACCATTGTCACATATACTCATACCTATACAACCCTGGTAACTCTTGAGACCCCCTGACTACGTGCCAGCATAATTCTATCTAAAGATAGGCTTCTCGCCCCTGCCCCTCTCCAAAGAGGAACATGGCTGCACTGCCCAGTTATTTACTGTTACTTTATTAAATACTTTGAAATACTATTTGGGGAAAAAACATTTTTCTTATTTTTCCTCCTCTAAAACCTAGGTGCGTCCTATGGTCCAATGCGTCTTATAGTCCGAAAAATACGGTATATCAAAATTGGAGTTGTTTTTCAGTTACTTTGAAAGTATGAGTTTAAATAAGACACTTTATGTTTTGTTTGTGTGAGTTCGTATCGATTATAACATTATAAACTGAAACAGCTGCCACTTTAAGATATTTTCATTCATCTTTAAAGGGAACCTGTCACCAGGAGACCCATTTTTAGCACTCCGCCAGTCCCCACAGAGCATAGTACATACACTGCCAAAGTGTTTTTGTATAAAAAATTGGTTTTACAGAAAAAAAGATATGTTATATTGTACCTTTCATTAGCATCTGCTGTGTGACTAGGCAGTTGCCTTTTGGGAGAGTCTGGAAAGGAGCTGTTTCCCCCCACCCTTGGGGAACAGCTTCTCCATGTGACCTTTTCAAATATATGAAAACACCCGTCACTGGGCTTAGCGACGCCCCCTGCTCCTCTACAGCCAATCCCGAGTGAGGGGAGTTATTCATATATTTGAAAAGGTCACATGTTTCCCAAGGGTGGGGGGGGGGGGAACTGCTCCTTTCCAGTCCCTCCCAATTGGCAACTGCCTAGTCACACAGCAGATGCTAATGAAAGGTACAATATAACATATCTTTTTTTCTGTAAAACCAATTTTTAATACAAAAACTCTTTGGCAGTGTATGTACTATGCTCTGTGGGGACTGGGGGAGTGCTAAAAATGGGTCTCCTGGTGACAGGTTCCCTTTAAAGGGAGACTGTCACTAGGAATGCAATTTTTTAGCTGGTGACAGGTTCCAATATCCTATGATGTGTTGATTTTAAAAAGGCCTTTGTCAGGATTCTGAATCATTTCAGTAGTTTAAATTCGTTTGATTTACATTACCTGGCTCCCTGCCAGCTGTGTGTAGTGAGTCCCTGGGGAGGAGCAGCTGCAGTCTGTGTGCCTGTGTTAGTCTCCTCTCCTCGACAAAAAAGAGAGAAGGCCACAGCATCCAATATGATGCGGGGATGGAGCAGAGTGGACAGTAAGAATACATCAGGAGACACAAACACACAGATTGCAGCTTTGTCTTCCCCCGAGGCTTACCACATGCTGCTGGCAGGGAGCCAGGTAATGTGTCTGTGTCTTCTTATGTATTCTTACTCTCCTCCACGGGAGGGCGACAAAGGCACACACAGTCTGCAGCTGCCCCTCCCCTGGGGACTCACCACACGCTGTTGGCAGGGATCCAGATAATGTGAAATAAACTTATATAAAACTACTGAAATGATTCAGAATGCTGACAAAGGCATTTTTAAAATCATAGCTACAGAAAGGAGCTAAAAATTATATTACTGGTGACAGGATTTTTAACATTTTTTTTATATGGTCTTAACACATTAATTTTCAGCTTCCAATGCATTGGAAATACTTCCGGGTTGTCATTGGAACGAACAAAGATTATTAATAAAGCTTTAATGCAGACACTATAGTTGACCACTGTAGCATCCATAGAGCTTCACAAGAGGTCCATCTGTAACTAGTTATGTTCAAGTGGGGTTTCCTTAACTCAGGGACTGCCTGTACTGCATTCACATTAGTTTTCAGTGCCTTTACTGGTTACTTATTTTAAGCACCTTATTTAAAACCCTGGTTGGATAGGGTACATTGTCTCACATATGCATTTTTTAGGGAGATGATTTGGCTATTATCCCTAGTCATGACTTAGTACATGATGATGAGGTCAATGTTTGACTTTTAATGAGTGCAGATTGATAAGTTGAATTTTTTTTTATTTGAACACATGGCCTCAACATAACAAAAAGGGGGGTTGGGGGTCGGGTTTTAAAGAAAAAAGTAAAATGTTCCCTCTGCAGTAATAGTATATTATTAAAGTAGGGTATGTAAGTAGACGCTGCAATAGTGATTTCGAAAAGACAACACCAGCACTGAGTATATCCCCCCCAAAATTGTCAAAAAGGGTTGGCCACTTTTCAATAAATCTCTTTCATTAGACATGTCTCTGCGTGTACCTGTGTCTTTGCCTCCTTTCAGAGGTTCAGCTTTTCCCTGTTTTCACCATGCTGCCCTCTGCATATATACACACAGCTACCCCTCTCTCACTGTTCTGGGCAGTCCTCACAGCCTCACCCATTGTGTCTCTCTCCTCACAGTCCCTCCTCACTGACAGAGACCGGGACAGGGGAGGGAGGAGGAGGATGAGTTATATCTCTCCTGCTACAGCTCCTCCCATTCAGCAAAGCTCAAACATGTAAAGAAATCATTGCAGAGAGTCTGCACACATCACTAAAGTAAGTAGCAGGACTGCTGCATCACTTGATGAACATTCAGGGATTATCCACAAGGCAGTGAAGGTGAATGGGCAACTTATATAAAAGAGTGGCCAACCCCTTCAATTTCTCCTTAACATGCCACGTGACCATGAGCATCAATTGTAGCTTACAATGTCTTGTCTCACTGACAATGAGGCCTACTGGTTCCTCGTCCGGTGTGGTCAGCTGCCCTTGCAGTTCGTCTACCACAAAGACCATGCTGATATAAAGTCTTTTGAATGTGACTTGATTTGTGCGCCATTAATTATCCGGTTCCACAATGAAGCGGTCATCGGTGTTCAATGTGGCCAAAGGATCTCAACTTCTCTGCGTCTCTGTGACTCTTCCAGTGTATCTGTTAGGGGTTGTCTTGGTCTAAGTGTAAGGCTACATTACCCAGGCGGGCATACGTTTGGCGCGATGGAGTGGTGACCCCCTCCCCTCTCCATAGCGAAGCACGGCGCCATAACACGGGAAATCTAGGACATGTCCTTTTTCCCGTGTACGGTTCTGCACCGGATCGCTCTGTACGCCCATTGCCGGCCTAGGGGGGTCATATGTATGGCTGTATATACGTTCCCCCTACGGTCTTGTGAATGTAGCTTGAAACTGTGTGAACAGCATGATAAGGAGGACTGTTTAAATACCAATACTAATTGGACCAGGAAATAGGGTGATTTGTGGATCAAACTATTTTTGTGAATTTTGCTGTAAAGCTTATTGGCGAACAGCAACTTGTGTGAAAAGTAACAAAAACATTGATCAGTTGGTAAAGTGCATTGAAAGTTCAGTAAAGGGAATCTACCAGCATAAATGATTCCTCCCCCAGATAATCCTACTGTTACACACATTCTGGTTGTACCTTTTGATGTAGAAACACACAACTGCTATAAATGAAAAATCATGTATGTTTGATATGCAAATGAGGTAAAAGTGTTTACATGGAGTGCTGCAAGGTTCCCGCTTCCCCACTGTAAACTCAGCCCTGGATAGATTGTAAACCAAGCACACTGACATACTGGTGTGTGTGCCTCCTCTGGCAGGATCTGCTCTTCTTTTAGGTTCTTATGCCCCCTTGTATTTGCAAGAAAAAAAAACAGCTTTTTAAAATTATGCAAATGAATCTGAGGGCCTATGGATGTTAATGGAGACTGGAGCCCCTCAGGTTCATTTGCATAATATTTAAAACCTTCTTAAAAACAAGGACATAAGAGGCTTTAAGAAGAGCAGATCCTGCCACAGGGAACACACACCAGCATGTTAGTGTGCTTAGTTTACAGCCCTTGATACTGGTGGTAGATTAATGGTGGTTAATTTCACCCTAGCATGATGATAAAAAGAAATGAAGCTAATTCTACCCACAGAAAAGTAAATAATATGAGTTAATCAATAAATAAATAATATTTTCCCTAGAAGTGGTGGAATTTAAAAATAGAACTCATTCAGCAAAAAACAAGCCCTCATAGGTTAAAGGGAACCTGTTACCAGAATTAAATTTCAGTGGTGACAGATTCCAATAGGCACCGCTAAGTACATTGCATACATGTTCTGATCATACCTTCGTGTGTTCAGTTCATGAACTATTGACAAGTGGGGGCAGGGCTGAACAACTATGCTAATTAGCCAACAAATGTTGCAGTTTGAAATGCTACATCCCCCAGGACTTGAGCAGGACCTGTTGGCAGGGAGCCAGGTAAACTTTGGCAGAACGGAACACAGCTAAGGTAAGATAAGAACACGTATGGAATGTATTTAGTGGTGCCTATTGGAATCTGTCACCACTGAAGTTCAGCCTTCTGGTGACAGGTTCCCTTTGAAGGAAAACATTTTTGCCGTCAAAAATCAATTTTCATCGTTATCATTTACATGTAAAATTACTATTGTCGTGAAACAATGTACACTCACCGGCCACTTTATTAGGTACACCTGTCCAACTGCTCGTTAACACTAAATTTCTAATCAGCCAATCACATGGCGGCAACTTTTTTAGGCATGTAGACATGGTCAAGACAATCTCCTGCAGTTCAAACCGAGCATCAGTATGGGGAAGAAAGGTTATTTGAGTGCCTTTGAACGTGGCATGGTTGTTGGTGCCAGAAGGGCTGGTCTGAGTATTTCACGCACAACCATCTCTAGGGTTTACAGAGAATGGTCCGAAAAAGAAAAAACATCCAGTGAGCGGCAGTTCTGTGGGCGGAAATGCCTTGTTGATGCCAGAGGAGAATGGGCAGACTGGTTCGAGCTGAAGAGCATCTCTGAACGCACAGTACGTCAAACTTTGAGGCAGATGGGCTACAGCAGCAGAAGACCACACCGGGTGCCACTCCTTTCAGCTAAGAACAGGAAACTGAGGCTACAATTTGCACGAGCTCATCGAAATTGGACAGTAGAAGATTGGAAAAACGTTGCCTGGTCTGATGAGTCTCGATTTCTGCTGCGACATTCGGATGGTAGGGTCAGAATTTGGCGTCAACAACATGAAAGCATGGATCCATCCTGCCTTGTATCAACGGTTCAGGCTGGTGGTGGTGGTGTCATGGTGTGGGGAATATTTTCTTGGCACTCTTTGGGCCCCTTGGTACCAATTGAGCATCGTTGCAACGCCACAGCCTACCTGAGTATTGTTGCTGACCATGTCCATCCCTTTATGAGCACAATGTACCCTGTAACATCTGATGGCTACTTTCAGCAGGATAATGCGCCATGTCATAAAGCTGGAATCATCTCAGACTGGTTTCTTGAACATGACAATGAGGTCACTGGACTCAAATGGCCTCCACAGTCACCAGATCTCAATCCAATAGAGCATCTTTGGGATGTGGTGGAACGGGAGATTCGCATCATGGATGTGCAGCCGACAAATCTGCGGCAACTGTGTGATGCCATCATGTCAATATGGACCAAAATCTCTGAGGAATGCTTCCAGCACCTTGTTGAATCTATGCCACGAAGAATTGAGGCAGTTCTGAAGGCAAAAGGGGGTCCAACCCGTTACTAGCATGGTGTACCTAATAAAGTGGCCGGTGAGTGTATATCCATTGGATTCATCCAATTTTGCAGCAAATGGGTTTTCCAGTTATACTCTCCGTTCCAACAGCAAAGACTTTGGTCCCTTTGATTGATGCGGCCATGTGTCGGTGGCCACGTGACTGTTGCAGCCAATCACAGTTGAATACGTCATGTGACCAATGCATCCACTCAGGTATCAACAATTGACTGGAAGGTTATACTATGGAATTGGGAGATGCGATGATGTAGCTCTTTAAATGGGTTTTCCCATGAAAGAAAATTCTCAAATTTCAATTCCGTAGTGATGTTTACACAATAAGGATACTTTTTAACCCTTTACTTCACAACTTTACTCAATTTTATTGCTGTTCTAGCTCCCATCCCACCCTAGGCTGGTCAGTGCAAAATTCCAGAGTATGTACGGGGACTCTCTATGCAGACACATTAAGGTTCATCTAGTTCTGTGTGCTGACAATGTGGTTAGATTATCAGGATACAGGTTTATATACACTTTCATCTGACTTCTGAACATTGTACTTGTATAGAGAGAGATGAGACAGATCAGAGATGATGAGATCCATTAGATGCCTATTGCACACAATGACAGTCAGCTCTCCAATATCTCTGCTTTTCCACAACACACTAGATCTCCCGTGCCTTCCAGCTGTGCCTCCCCAGATAAAGAACTTATCTGTTAGTAGCTTGTAGTTCTCATCATGTTGCTGCTGCCGGCAGGAAGTCAGTGTATGTGTCATTGTGAGCTCCGTCCTGGACTGCAGGGGGTCGTGCTAAAGTGCAGGGGGTGGGGCTAGAGTGCAGGGAGCAGAGACAGAGAAACTCAGCAGCACGGCCTCACACAGGGTCGCACCGCCATTTTGGATTTCTAAGTCAGAAGTTTCAGGGTCTTGTCTAGAGGCAACTAAAATTGTGTACACCAGGACTGATAGGGACAGGTTGGAATTATATCTGTAAATTCAGGCATTGTTCTGATAAAATGGGATCTCTTTTGAAAAAGCTTTTGAGTGGGGACGGTCTCGCAGATTTTTATTTTTTTAATTGTGGTTTTAGTACAAGAACCAGTTTTGCTCCAATAGAAAAGTGCGAGCATGGCCTAAGTCCTGTAGCTGGTTGTGGTGGTTGGCGAGTTCAGCAGAGGATCACTACAACATGTAAGGCTCTGTTTTTACATTTGAATTTTTCTGGTCAGCTTAAATGGGGAAAAAAAAATGTTAATTCCAGGATTTTATTGCGACTCATGACTAAACTTTGTTACGTAGCCTTAGCCAAAATGTGCCCAACGCCATAAATTAGTGGTCTCTGGCCAAAACAAGAATGGTTGTAGGCAAAAACAAGTAGGAGTAATCCACTGATCCATTGATGGACACCTCTAGCAACCACTTATCTCCTTGGGGGGAGAGATGGGGACGCACTCAATCTATAGATGATTTGACAGCATATAGTTACGAGAGGCCTACTTACACCTTAAACGGTCAACTGGTTCCTCCTACATCAAAAGATTCGGCCATCGTTTTTCTAATGTTTATGGTAGGGCCTTAAAACAAAATCTCATGGCAAGTTTCAAAAAACTTTTCTAGAGTAAGACTACATGAGCACTAACATGTGCAATATATCCACAGCCTGGCTGGCGGGGTGAGCTTGGCTTTACAGAATTACCCAATCTAAAGACTTTGTCAGACTCATGCCCATTTAAAGTGTCAAATAGAGTTCAGCAACCAAAACTTCCGCTTGGGTTCGTATGTACCTCACGTGACCCGAACTTCTGGAAAATTAACGCCCCTATAAAGCCATGGCTGTGATTGGCTAACGGAACACTCCTGGCCAATAAAAGCCATGGTAAGTTGCTAGTGGCGTTAATAGCCTATCCTACAATATGTCGGGGTCAGGAAGGTCACACATGAACCCAAATGGAAAGTGGAGTCAGACCTGCTCTATATTTGGCTGAGTGGCCGCCTGGCCCGATCATGGTGCCATGAGACGGAGGCCGCACCACTGCCTTGCATTATAGAAGTTATCGGGGGCCATGGACTAGCTTCAAGTTATGCGGCCAGTTCATGGCCCAAAGTACTGTAGTGTGCGAGGCCGAATACCGATCCCTTATACCTTTCCAGAATCTCAAGACTTTTTCCGAAAAATACTAGTGTCGGTCACCTTGTGTCTTCCCCAAATCATCTTATCCCCAGTTGTGGAGTCGTGTTGTAAAACGTAGGACATTTGTGAACCCCCTTGAGAAACTTTTTTGGATGGAGTTAGCCCTAACGCTTGCGGTTTGGGTTAGTGGCGAGTGCTGGAACGCTGAGCTATAGGGATTAATGACTAACTGGTGTATTATTATTGTACAGTGCAGTTTATGTCGTGTTATTTTACATTTTTTTTAATTTTTTTTTTTAACAGTGTTTTGAAATGTGTTGTGAAATGAAATTTGCAGAAACTACTCAGAAACAATGTCTTACCAAATCTATTTTTTTCATGTTTGTTAGGTATTCCTAACCATGGACAAACCAGACAAATGGTAAGATAATGTTCATCTAAAGAGAAACAAAAAAAATAAATAAATGAATAAATCAAAGCTTCCAATGCAGTTAGCTTGAAGTGGCTCCGTGCACCTGAAATTCGGCACATGGCTCTATATTTTTTTGTATGTTTCTGACATCTTTTATTTTTCGTTTTATTTAGGGAGGGTGCAAGGGGTGTTACAGTCTGATTTGGCATTTATTATTCCTGATGTATTGTTTTTGTTTTCTTACATGATCAGAGAGAATTTTTTTTTATTCTGCACATGAAATAGATTATATATGTTTTTTGTTTGCCTTAATGTACCTTGGAGAGTGATGTTTGTTGCTGTGTGATATAGCTGAAAGTACAGTAGGTGGGTGAACGTATGTTCCCGACCTCTTCCACCTAGCGGAAAATATGTGGGAGTACAAATGGCGGAAAGCTAGATTAAAAATTTACTTATTCGAATCAATTGGATAAAATCAAAGTAACAATATATAGGATCACAAGAGTCAGTAGATCACTAAAAACCGACAGCTTATAGGTAGAAGTAGCATACCCAGTGGGATGTGTGGAGCAGGGCGTCCCTATCAGGGCAGTGTCAGGACCTAGTATACCCTACCTCAACTCGGGGCCGCAGCCCTAGGCGACTGCCACCCCAACTTGAACCTTACCCTGTGCTCGGTCTCCTTACCCTACAATAGGCGGGAAGGGATGCAGGAGGTAAGGTATGTATTTGGGCACGTGAAAGGAGGCTTTGCGTCAAGTGCTGTGGTTGCTGCCATGGACCTAGTAATGTGCCCACAATGGACGTTGTGTACAAACAGTCGGATGTCATGTGCAGACATAGGATGATAATGGAAGCGGAAAATGCAGTACAGATCCGTGGAGAAACAGTACTAGTCAGGATACCCAAATAGGAGGTATAATGTTTATAGGTCAGTTATTCCCAAAAATCAATGTAAAATGTGTTCTTGTAGGTCAGGATTCCCTACATCAGTGGTGGCGAACCTATGGCACTGGTGGCAGAGACGGCACTCGGAGCACTCTCTGTGGGCACCCAGGCCATCGCCCCAATGTGATAAGTAAGGCAGGTGACGCTTACCAAGATTTTGGTGATGGTTGGTAAGGTAAAGCACAATGGGTATCCGAGGTGTGCACAAAAGATCTGTGGATGGAGGGGAAGGCACAGTCAGTGGCCAGAGTGAGAGCTCAATGTATGTGCTCGGAATGCGGGAATGATACATTCTTACCTTCCTTAGAGATGCAGGCCAGGGGAAAAAGCCGATCCAGATAAAGTGGCGCAGGTCAGGCACCGCAACGGCACAGTGATGCCGCACATGTGAGTCGGGCTGGGAACACCCGGATACGGAGAGCCAGTGGAGCAACTCACGTGTGGTAGGGGATGTCGGTGTGGACGCCGCAATAAATGCACCTTACCTCCTGCATCCCTTCCCGCCAATTGTAGGGTAAGGAGACCGAGCACAGGGTAAGGTTCCAGTCGGGGTGGCAGTTGCAGGGTATACTAGGTCCTGACACTGCCCTGATAGTGTGTGATATAGCTGGGCAGTTTGATTTATTTTATACATACATTAGCTCCACATAAATGATTGACCACTGAACGAATACACACATACACACATACCTGGCCATACATATTCACCGACAATGGACTAAGCATCTACCTGGGATCATTCTTTCACGGAGTTCATTTGAAAACAGGAGTACAAGCCTGTTGTGAATTAGTCACAATTCCCGGCTGGACCTGGGATGGTTGGACAGGGAGGAGCCATTTCCGGACCGAGCAGTGGGCCTGCGTGGGATGTTCCTGCCCCAAACCTGCACAGTGGCTATAGCCTGTGCCCGTGCAGGTGCAGCTTAGGTCAGACCAGGAGCAGTAGTACCTCGCCTGCACAGGGACCTGTGCAGATTCCCGCCAGGATTTATCAGGAGCCCGGAGCCTCCTGCTGATCGAGTGGGGTGCGAGGACACCATCATACGATAGTGGACATACTGCATGATGATAGATTTATCATACATTGGCGCTAAGAGTCGTCAGCTTAAATGAATATGTGTTCTTAAATTACACTTGACAATTTGTTCTTTTTGATAAATTTGATAAAACTTTAGACTGTGTGTATGGGCCACCTTTCGAGTCTGTAATGCTACATAGTACTAGTAACATTCAGCCTAAGACAACCTAGAATCTATTTAATACACATAGATCAGGCCAAATTTAGTTTCATGCCTGCATCAAATGTTCTGTAAGGAGCCTTCATCTCAGAATCGGTCAAATTTGACACAACCCAATATAACATTAAGATCCATTAGATGCCTCTGTTTTCTGTTTATCTGTCACTTCATTACTAAAACAGTATCTCTGATACCATGATGATTTTTACTAACTTGTCATATGTAATTTACCCCTTTAAAAATGAACAGAACAACGCCCATATTGTTCTTCTTGACCTTTTCTTTCTACATTTATGTTATTTTTTTGTTCTGATACTAATCAGAAATCCTCCTCATCAGCAGTGAAGTGAGCGGAGATGAAGCTCTTCCTGTCTTTGCCCTAAAGCTGAGTTGGTTAGAAGATGCCCTTAATTCCCTTGATGCTTTGTGTGTCATCTCATGACGTAACTTCAGGGAGATGTAACTAAGTGAGATTTGTACAAGTACATACAATACAATGAACTCTGCATAATGTGTACATACAGGATCTATACAGTGACTAGCTTGGCAGCTTCCAGCACATGGATGAATATGGTATAAGTAGTAGAAACCAGCAGTGAAACCGTTAAATGAAGTGTTTAGTCTCTATTTGGGCATTAAAGAGTAACTGTGAAGTTACTGACAAATATAGTTTTAGCACAGCTGGAGAGGACCTTTCACAACAATCCAACAATACTTGTAACATGCTGCTGGCTTCTTCCTAGCATTAGATACACGCTGGTATATCTTCAAATAAAATCATATTCAGTTACTACTGAAGTGGGAGGCTCTCCCTGGTTGTGACATCAGCTCAAGGGCACGGAGGCCTGAAAACTAAGGGCATTCATATGCTTCAGGACAGCATGTTTGTAATTGGACGACCTATAGCACGTCATGAGTCACTCCTGTCACCATATAGCATGTCCTGTTTTCTTGTACTCGTCTCCTACTACCCCTCCAAACAAGCCTCCTTCTCTTCTCCAGTCTTTCTGTACGGATTCCCATCGTTACCAGGAAGCCAGACAGAAGATGGAGACAAGTTAAAAGCTGTGCTAGCAGCTAAACACCTGGAGATAGCTAATTAAATTAGAGAATTGATGCATTGCTTATTATTGCTTAGAGCAGAGTTAGGCAAAAGTTTTTTTTACTTTACAGTTGTACTTTAAGGATTAACAGCTTCCCTGGTGTGAGGATAGTGTCTGGATAGTACAAGGTGGGGGAGAAGAGAATATGACACAGCTTGAGGGGCAGAGAATGACAGGGAAAGTTCAGAAGAAAATCACAGACTGGGATGGAGTGACTGATAGGGAACAGGGTAGCCCTACATCCACAGATTTGCAGCAACACAGCTTTCCCGCTAGCTACACAGAGGGCATCAATCACATGACCTCCCCTCCCTCCAAAGTGAGCAGAAATCCCCTCCCCTCCAGCAGTTAGAATCGATTAAATTACAAAGCGCTTCATAGATTATTTACAGTTTGTTATCAGGCTTTTCTCTGGGAAAGTTGACTGTTTTACATCTCCATGCTTCACAGTCTAGCAGTGTTCGATAACATGAAGGCTTGGCTTTTATACCGATAGTACTTTTTCATGTGTCTGTTTCTATATGTATGAATTTGATTCAGTTTTCCCCTCTGTACAGGCAGTCCCTGGGTTATGTACAAGATTTGAGCACTGTACCATTATCATGGTTATGTACTGTATCATTACAGATGGTTTTCTGATATGCAAATTAGCTTTTATGACTCATGTCTGGTGTCTGTGACTCTTCTCCTCGCCTAGGCTGGCAGTGAACCCCGCCCCACTATTGTGACTGACAGCTCTGTGTCTCTTCAAATTACTGCTCTGCCTCCTTGTACTTAGGGACACTCTGCTAATATTCAACTACAGACATATAAAGCACTAATTACTGATAAGAAATATTGTGTAAATTTTTTTAACACGGTGCCTTGTGTTACATTCATGCCATGTGGCCAGAGTGTTATCATTGCAGGTCCTTTAGCCTTCTAACAATAGCAAACTGTACACCATGTATGTGGCCAGATACATGCATGGGTTAGTTTGCTATTGTTAAGAGGCTAAAGGACCTGAGATGATGGCACTCTGGTCACATGACATGAACTGTGACCAGTACGGAGGCATAAGGAGGAGTAGATGGGAGGGGCCGACCATGCAGGACCCCCTCCCCCCCCCCCCCATTGATGTCAGATAATATAAGATAAAAAAAGATTTTATGTGGATGTAAGGGAAACAATTTTTAGCCAAAAGATCGAGTGCAGATAGACTTATTCCTTCATGGCTCTTCACCACTGAATGCTTGATATACCTTCAGTCCATGATATCCCAAGTCTATGGCTCTTTACTTTTTCTATTGGGTCACTGTTCACTCCTCCATCAATCTGTATCAACGAGCTTCACCCGATCTGAGAGAGAGAAGAGCCTCTACATTGCTCTTGTCGGCTCTGCAAGAGCTTGAATGTAGTGATTGGGTATGAAGTGTGTGTGTGTGTTGTAGCAGAGCTATGTGTGTTTGCTGGTAACAGTATTGCAGTGAAGTGATGACCAGAGTCTAAGAAAGTGATTTGAAAAAATAAAACCTAAATAAATTTAATGTCCCAAAAACAATTATTTCATATGGGAAATATTGCTTTGCTATACGAGCATTTTGGATTACGAGTAACAGTTTTGCTTGTAATCCAAGGTATTCTTTTGTTGAGGGACAAATCGTCTGCTTTTCAATTATTTCCTATGGGAAAATGTGCTCTGATATAAGAGTGCCTTGGATTACAAGCATGTTCCCAGAATGAATTAGACTCGTCCTACAAGGGACCACTGTGGTTGAGGTGGTTTCAGTAGATGCTTCTCACACTCACTGCTGCAGAGAGATCTGTCAGAGAAGCAGCCTGACCCCTCAATTGTGCGGCTATCATTTGTGTCCTTAATTATGGTCTTATTTGCCACTTAGTAGACTATATACTATATACAGATTACTATATATTATAGACATCTACTCTAAGCTGTCTGGCGGCTTTTTTGTACAAGGTTAAGACCAGCCGGCAGGGAGGGAGTGTGAGAAGAATTGTACAAGTATGAGATTGCTATAGAAGGGACATTGTCATCCTGCATAACGGGTGCTCCGAAATCCTCATGATTCCCCGCGACTGTTTGTATGAGAAGGTATTAAATATTACTAAAAAGGTGTGTGTGGGTATCCGTGTCCGCTAAATTTATAATTGCCAAATTTTGCACTGCTGCTCCCTGTGAACGTCATAGACCAGGTTTTGATCCGAAAATTTTAATTTTAACGCGCTTTCCAAAATCCACTTATTACCCACCTGTAGTATAGCTGTAATTTTCTAATCAACTGTAATTATCTAAACAGTGCAAAAATGAAACTTGAGCTCTGATTGGTTGCTATGGGCATCTAGAGCAGTTCTGCTCTCAGACACCTTTGATAAATTTCCCCATAGACAAATTGACAGACAGCGACAGAGAGCCTGGGTCACTGAAATGAGACAGCCGGCGACAGACAGACTGGGTCACTGAAATGAGACAGCCGGCGACAGAGAGACTGGGTCACTGAAATGAGACAGCCGGCGACAGACAGACTGGGTCGGGGGCTGTGACCAATGCATTTTCCACCCTCGGCTTATACTTGAGTCAATAGGTTTTCCCAGTTTTTTTGTGGTAAAATTAGGGGCCTCGGCTTATACTCGGGTCGGCTTATACTCGAATATATACGGGTATATCAAAATTGGATTTGTTTTTCATTTACTTTGAAAATATGAAATTAAATAAGACACTTTATGTTTTGTTTGTTTGAGTATCCGTTATAAACTAAATGAAAAATTCATAAATTAAATAAAAAGACGTGAACTTACCACAATAACACATTTAAATCTGATTTGTAGACAATTTTTTTGTTGATATTCACAACATATTCACATTTGTTGATATTTTTACCTAATGCCAGGTTCACATTGTTTAATTATAAAAGCAGATTGGGAATCAGGAGAATTGGGCAAAAATCACTGTACTCACTGGAACAGCTGCCACTTTAAGATATTTTCATTCATCTTTAAAGGGAACCTGTCACCAGGAATGCAATTTTTAGCTGGTGATAGGTTCCAATATCCTATGATATGTTGATTTAAAAAGGCCTTTGTCAGCATTCTGGATCATTTCAGTAGTTTAAATTAGTTTGATTTACATTACCTGACTCCCTGTCAGCAGTGTGTAGTGAGTCCCGGGGGAGGGGCAGTTGCAGTCTGTGTGTGCCTGTGTTAGTCTGCTCTCCTCCACACTCATGCGTGGATGGAGTGGAGAATAAGAATACATGAGGAGACACAAACACACAGATTGCAGGTTCCCCTTCCTCTAAAACTCACCACATGCTGCTGGCAGGGAGCCAGGTATTGTGTCTGTGTCTTCTCATGTATTTTTACTCTCCTCTCTGCCTGCTCAATACACATGACAGGACGTGGGGAGGGAGCTGTATGTGTGGAGGAGAGGAGACTGACACACACAGGCTTCAGCCACCCCTCCCCTGGGGACTCGCCACACACTTTTGGCAGGCCTCCAGATAATGTGAAATAAACTTATATAAACTACTGAAATTATTCAGAATGCTGACAAAGGCATTTTCAAAATCATAGGCTCCAGAAATCAGCTAAAAATTATATTCCTGGTGACAGGTTCTCTTAAGGATTTTTTACATTTTTTTTTTTTAATTGGTCTCAATGCATATATTTTCAGCTTACAACACATTGGAAATATTTCCGGGTTGTCATTGAACAAAGATAATCAATAAAGCTATAATGCAGACACTATAGTTGACCATTGTAGCATCCACCAAAGGTCCATCTGTAACTAGTCATGTTCAAGTTGGGTTTCCTTAACTCGGGGACTGCCTCTACTGCATTGACATTAGTATTCAGTGCCTTTACTGGTTACTTATTTTAAAGGGGTTGTCCGAGGTTTGAAAAAAATATATATGTGGCCGGGAGCGGGCTGCCTAAAACAATAAAGCTGTACTTACCTTCCGGTGCCCTCCGGTATCCAGCGCTGCTGTCGCTCCGGTCCAGGCGCCATGTAAACAAACATGGCCGCCGGAGCAGCCCTGCATTCAGCTTCCGGCTGGACCCGACAACCTTCCTGCCCCCATACATAATGCTGTGTATAGGGACGAATAGGCCGGCCGGAAGCTGAATGCAGCGCTGCTCAGGCGGCCATGTTTGTTTACATGGCGCCCGGACCGGAGCGACGGCAGCGCTGGATACCGGAGGGCACCGGAAGGTAAGTACAGCTTTATTGTTTAAGGCAGCCCGCTCCCGGCCACATATATTTATATTTTTTTAAAACTCGGACAACCCCTTTAAGCACCTTATTTAAAACCCTGGTTGCATGGGGTCCATTGTCTCACATATGCATTTTTTAGGGAGATGATTTGGCTATTATCCCTAGTCATGACTTCTTAAAAGTCAAACATTGACCTCATCATCATGTACTGCAGATTGATATGGCGAAAATTTTATGATTTTAACACAAGGCCTCAACATAACAAGATCGGGGGAAACGGTTTTTTTTTTTAAAGAAAAAAGGAAAAATGTTCCCTCTGCAGTGATAGTATATTATGAAAGTAGGGTATGTAAGTAGACGCTGCAATAGTGATTTTGAAAAGCCAACACCAGCATTGAGTATATGTAAAAAAAAATGTCAAAAGGGGTTGGCCACTTTTCAATAAATCTTTCATTAGACATGTCTCTGTGTGTACCTGTGTCTTTGCCTCCTTTGAGAGCTTCAGATTTTCCATGTCCTCACCATGCTGCCCTCTGCATATACACACAGCTACCCTTCTCTCACTGCTCTGGGCCGTCCTCATGGTGTCACCCATTGTGTCTTTCTCTTCTCACGGACAGAGAGGGGAGGGAGGAGGCGGATAAGTTATATCACTCTTGCTACAGCTCCTCCTATTCAGCTAAGCTCAGACATGTAAACAAATCATTGCAGAGAGTCTGCACACATCACTAAAGTAAGTAGCAGGACTGCTGCATCACTTGATGAACATTTAGGGATTATCCACAAGGCAGTGAAGGTGAATGGGCAACTTATGTAAAAGAGTGGCCAGCCCCTTTAATTTCTCTTTAACATGCCACATGACCATGAGCATCAATTGTAGCTTACAATGTCTTGTCTCACTGACATCTCTTTTGACAGATATATATTCAACAGCACACAAGTGTTACAAGTGCCAGCCATATAACTACTATTGAGACTCACACTTGGGCTAGATCATGAGCAGGATTTTCTTCTGTGTGCCATTTGAGTTTT
This sequence comes from Engystomops pustulosus, assembly GCA_019512145.1. Taxonomy (NCBI): domain Eukaryota; kingdom Metazoa; phylum Chordata; class Amphibia; order Anura; family Leptodactylidae; genus Engystomops; species Engystomops pustulosus. Next base: position 30,227 of record WNYA01000206.1, on the reverse strand, counting down.
TTTAACCTGATGACACACTAATTTCAATGGACCCATGCATATGAATGTGTTTTTCATGGATCTGTCTGGATCCTGTAGAAAACTTAGAGCAGGTCCTATTCCCACCCATGTTTGTGGCTCAGACCTTTCCTTAGACCTCTACAGGAATGTGAGAAATATTCAGTCCATATTTGCAGATTAATAACAAGGTAAAACAATCATGAACGTTCATGAGGTTAGGAATAGCTAGTGACATCATAGTGTGTAATCATAGTTTCTTGACAGATTACACTTTGTTGATACACAAGCCACACAAATGTCACACGGATCCGTTGTTTGCAGCTTATGAACGATGTACATGTGTGTGAAGCCTAATTCTAATTAATGGGACCCCTGCATTATATTCTATAGGCGACTGGCTCGATCCTCGCCATCTATGACACCAAGTTGTGTATCAGTATGTCATGAAGCTGTAGAGCAGGCCTGGAAAAACCTCCCATATATCTACCATTTTTCCAGAAGTTTAGTTTGAAGACCAAACACTAAATTTCCAAATGTTGTAATTTTTCAAAAATGAATTTACTTTCTACATAGCAACACAATCTTACCAGTGGTATTCCTGGGGTCCTCCTAATATGCAGTGTCGACTGTGTGCATCATGCTGGGCCTACTGGAAAAAGTATGGTGGATTGAAGATGCCAACCAGGTTGGATGGAGAGAGGCCAGGTCCAAATCGGAATAATATGGTATGTGCTTTCTAAATTAAACCAATTAAAAATTACAGCTACAGCCTTGGGCTTTGTTCACACTATCAGCTTGGTTTTAGTTAACAAAGAGAACTGATGCTGTGCCTGCGTCGAAGGGAACCTATTGACTTCTCATAAGGTCCAGTGGTTTGTTCAGGTTGGGTGAATAGCATTGTACTCCTCTCATAAAATCTGACAAAGCCTATGGTGTGAACACAGTCGTGGCTTATGGTCTACACAGCCACACGATTTTAATGACTTTTTAATGACGGTCCATATAACCAATGCATTTTTGGATTGTTTTCTGTCCCCCGTATATCATCTATAATGATTCTAAGGGTCAAATAAACACAAATATTGTGGTTCTTCTTCTGTGCAGAACTATGCATTTCCATGGCAGCAGACAACATTGTGTATTGTTACTGTTCTTGTATAGTGCATATATACACCAGACATTAATGCATACTATACTCTATTATGGTTCAGTTTTCTCCAACACTTATTTCTGTACCAAATAAATTTTCTTTTCTTCTCATGAAAGAGCCCACATGGGCTACCAATGCGAGCCGGTGGGAGTCCGAAATTTGCCATGAAGACGCGTCAAGCATTCTATCTGCACACTACAAAGCTGACGAGGATCGCTAGGCGGATATGTCAGGATATTTTCCGCCCACGCTACGCTGCCAGGCATCCATACATGCCCATCAACAGTGCTGCAATAAAAGCAGAGTGTAAGTATTTGGGTCATCCTTCAGAATATCTTCTTTTATTGGTAGATGTTACATGTTTGTTATACTTATTCCATTTAAAGGGAAGAGGCTGCTCATTTGTGCTGCGCTAACCAGCCCCAGACACCTTGTCATACAAATGCTATATTGTAGGGTTACACCGATGCCAGAATTTTGAGTGCGATACGATATCTGGAAAAGTGTGGGGAGGGTCAGAGAGGGAGCGAGTCGGTGCAGAGCGGGTAAGGTCCTGCAGTCCCAGCCGCCTCCTGTCTGTTTTGCAGAGATGTGCATGGCTGCAAACAGCACAATAAGGTTTTTATAAATGTTTTTTTGGTATCGCAGCCCAGGAAAACCTGTTATTGAACCGTTTGCAGGGAGATTAATACTTTTTCGATACAAAGTTTCGATGCATCGTGCAATCCTACTATATTGCACCCCTGAAATGTAACCAATGTTTTCTGAAAGAGTTGGGGAAAAACTGTTTGGTAGGTGCAATTAGAGAAAAATCAATCCGATCATGATCACACAAGGAGAAGCGAGAGGGCACTATTCAGTGCACATTTCTCTTGATGCGGTGTAGTTACCGTATATGCTGTACATATTTTTGGTGTATACTCTATACTTAAGTATACTATACTTTGTTTTTTTTTTCTTTTTTCCAATAATTTTTGTTAAAGTTTTAACCAATGAAATGGCATATGATACAATCTGTTGCAAAGCAATTACAATATTAATGTCCTCTTGGTCGTTGCCTGATGTTTGTAATGGATTGTACCTGTTAATAAAGCTTGTACCTTTTTCATAGTTGGTTATCCTTGTGCTATTGTCCAATGAGTATACATTGCGGGCTTATTAATTTATATTGCAATTGTGCAGTCCAAACAGTTGTCTTTTCAGACACTTAACTCAAGCACATAGTAACAATCAGGGTTGTTAACTAGACTCTGGGGAGTACGATCTTGTTTTCTAATCCCGAAGTTGTACCACTTTGTCAAGATCCAAAACTGAGCTTCAGTTTTCTTTTTCTTGTTCGTAGAAGCAGGACTATGAAATGCTTATGTATGAGGCTAGTAGTTTCCCAGAGTTATAGTGTCTTCATACTGCTGTGCTCCCGGTTCTCTACATTGTACTGCCCTGTAGTGCAATGAAGTAGTCTATTGTAGGGGGGAGGGAGGCTGTGAAGCAGATAAGCCCCCTTACACATGAGCAAAGGTAATGCATTCTACTTGTTTCACACTTGCAGCGTTGCTGGCGGGATTGTCCGGCCTGAACGCCGAGTAGCAAACTGAACTACGTTCTGGATGTCAGGATTTGGGCCAGACGTTCCAGCCAGCACGTGATGCATGTTTAATACGAGTTCGATGCATCACCTTCGCTCATGTGTAAAGGGCCTAGGAGCAAAGCAATGTGAGGAGACACCGCTACATGCATTTTGGAGAATCTACAAATCTAAAATATAGATGCATTTTTTACATTCCTGCTGCTCACAAGATACACAAGATATAAATGTATAGCTACGCTGCTCTCCAGGGACAACCCCCATAGCACTATCTGCAGCTCTGTATGATCACTGCAGATTCCACTTAAAGGGGTTTTCCTACGAACAAAAGTTAGGCCTTATCCTGTGGATAGGGCCTAACTTGCTGATCAGTGGGGATCTCAGTGATGACCCCTCGTCGCTCTGTCAGACTAATGGAACAGACCGGCGTGCATGACCGTTCTTCTCCATTAATCTCTATGGAGCTGACGGAGATCGGTGAGTGCAGCGCTCAACAATTTCATCACTGAGACCCCCACTGATCAGCAAGTTAACTTTTGTTCGTGGGAAAACCCCTTTAAATGACATGAAGGTAACCCAGATAAGGTCATCATTTTTCTTGTATGAAATTTAGTAACATACACCAGTTATTAAAATTATGTTTTATTGACTTGTTTCAGGTACCACAAGGCTTCCAGAAGCTTCAAAGACGCCACTGATGCTTAAGCAGATAGTCCGAAAACCTCTAGAACAAGTCCTGAGATACATAGGTAGCGTCTCTTAATCTTGTAACCATCACATATTCATCTTGTTCCCTAAAATATCCTATAAACTAATAGAAATCTTGTCCTTTTCCAGAGGCGCACCCTTGCACTCCGAAGACAGAATCCATCAAAACCTTCTCCACGGGTATCAACAATGCCCTGACTCCATCCAAGTCGTCTCCCGTCATCAACAACGGATCTCCGACCATCCTGGGCAAGCGGAGCTATGAGCAACATAATGGTATGGACGGTATGTGTCTTGTCTCTGTTTGATTTTTCTGTCCCTTTTTTTTTTATTTTGGGTCTTCATAGTGGCTTTCTTGTAACTCAAGCTCTACACTTAGTCTTGGCGTCCACGCGGGACATTTATACTCTTCGGACCACTGTATAAATTCACTTCCGATTCGGATGCACGCTACCAAATTCTAATTAAATTAAAAAAAAATCTATTTCTATTTCCAAAATTTTTTTTTTTCATTTTCTAATTTCGGTGCACACAGTTTTGTAATTTTTTTTTTTTTTTTTTTTGTTATGTTAGAATAAAATTTCACGGGTTTATAACTGCCAAACTGTGTTGCAGACTATTTTAGGGACAGATCAGCGAACAAAGATGTCCGACTAAGCCCCATGGATGGAAAGAGAACGCTGTCCTACCTTGCATGTAGAAAGGAGAAAATAATGAAGCAAATTAAACAGGACGGGGAGAGAAAATGGAGCACTTTTTAAGTTGGACTGAAGCTGTCAAAAAGTTCCTAAATCAACATTTTGGGGGGGGGGGGGGGTTTTTTTTTTTTTCTCCATAGGTGTTAACTTTTCTCTCCCCCCTCACAAGTCTCTATCCCCTACATAAACACTCGCGCTGTGAACGTCCATGATCTGGAACTGACTTGTCACTGCAATCCGGAGTCTTCGTCTTTCTATCATTTCCATTTCATCATCCAGTATCCTTGACAAATTCCGAAAAAAAATGTTTTTCCGTATATCCAGGAGGAGAAGCTCTTGTACGTCAAGCTTCTTGTTACAGCTGCTTAAAACATATGTGAAAAACTTCTCTCACTTGCCATATTTAGGCTTATTTTATTTTATATATATATATGTGATTTTTTTTTTTCTCTTTTCAGTACACATTTTCCATATTGTCTGTCTCCATTTCTAACTCCTGTGTCTGTATTTGCAAACATTTTATAGGACGTTATTGTTTACAGCTTACTGTAGGGCATAGAGCAGTCAGTTTTCCAATAAATGGATAAATGTGATGCCGTTCATTGCACAACAGAACCTTTTACTTGTTTTGTTTTTTTTATTTTATTTTTTTGCCACATGCCTAAATGTTTTACTATGCCTGATTACCTTTTATGCTTGTGATCGTTACTTTTAAGGTGTCCCATATTTTGCACATTCCCTGGCGACTACATGTAGCTAAATGGCACATTTAACGGGACTTCTATTATCTGCTCTTACGATGCATTAGTTATCATATGCTTGTAAAAAACTAAACAAAAAACCCTTCCATCAAAATCAAGTATGAAACTTACTCATAGATCCAGGCAACCGTGACTGTGGTAATCTTCTTTTATTTGTTATCCATGGCCTTCTTCCTTCTAAAATCAACTTAATTGTGCTATTAAGCCAGAAGGACTCTGGGGGGAGGGGTGTAACCAGAACCCCTCTGTACTGTAGCTTCACAGGCTGTTACTCTGTGCAGGAGCTCTTCCCTCTCCCACTGTGTGAGAATATAGCATGTCCTTCTTCATTCTAAAATCAACTTAATTATGCTATTAAGCTAGAAGGACTCTGGGGGGTAGGGATGTGACCAGAGCCCCTCTGTGCTGTAGTTTCAAAGGCTTGTTACCCTGTGTAGGAGCACTTCCCCCTCCCACTGTGTGAGAATACAGCAGGTAGAGGGAGGGTGAAAGTGCTGAGGAGGGAGACACTGTAACAGCCTGTAAAACTACAGCACAGAGGAGCTCTGGTAACACCCTCCAGAGTCCGTCCGGCTCATTAGAATAATTTTAAATGTTGATTTTAGAAGGAAGGATGCCATGGCTTACAAATATAAAAAGTTTACAACATCTATGAGTAAGTGTCCCGGGTTTATCATAATTGATTTTCATGGTAGATTTTCTTTTAAAGGGGTTGTCCTTTTCCGCCTCATATTTTTTTGTAATATGTGTGCGTGTGTAGGAGGGGGGCCGGGGGGTAGCGCATGGTATTTGGTAATTTTACCAGTAAAAAGACAGGAGGCTTCACTTTTACATATCAAGAAAGTGGTTCAAAACTTTTAATAGATGTATATTGGTAAATTACCTCCTATCCTGCCCCCCTCCTGCACTTACACACCCCACATTTTGCACATTCCCTGGTTACTACATGGAGCTAAATGGCACATGGCATTATTAGGGGCTTCCATTATCTAATCTTATGATGCATCAGTCATTTTCATGGGAACTCCCCCAGCCTCCCAGGAATCTGCAGCAACAATTGACATGTAGTAGATTCCATGCCCGCAACATGAAGCTTCTTTACTTTGCTTCTGTTCTATGACCGACATGAATGGACTTTGTATAAAACTTGTCCATTATGCGGTTACTGTGTAGCGTTACAGCTTAGCCCAATGATTCCATACACCTTTGTCCAGCAAAAAAAAAACCCCCTAGGAAATGAATGGGAAGCGAATTTTGATACAGGTTTCTTTTCTACCAAATAATTTGTATCAATATCTGTTGTGTGAACGGCCCCTAATAGTTCATATCCCTGTCACCAGTGTCAGAGGTAGGTTAACCAATCATAGGTGGAAAATAAGGTGAAACCTATTTTTAAAGGGTCATTACTTGGTGTTTTTTTTTTTCCTGCCTACCGCAAATTTGTTTTTTTTAAATTTTTATTTATTTTTAAGCTTTTCTCACAAACTTTTTGTCTAGATGTAACGGTGTTATTTATACTTTACCCTTTCCTGCTACTCTAAGAACAAACCACAAAATAAAGGCAGGTCATCTGATGTGAAAACTTTCCTCGTCGGACAAATCGTTTTTTTTTAATTTTTCTCCGCAGCTGCCAAAATTCAGTATAAAATGTTGAAAAAAGACTGTCTTAAATTATTTTGTTATTTATATGTAGATTTTTTTTCTATGTTGATCATGTATGTGTCACGGCCTCTGTGAATTCCTTTTGTTTCCTAAATTTTTCAGTATTTTTTGATCTTCTTTATTATCCAAAAACTTTTTTTTAAATTCTACCTATAGACTCCATTCCATACAGTTATGGCTCCTCGTGGCCGGCTGAGACGTTGCCCCTAACTTTTTCCTATTATACAATGAAGAATTAATTTCTATGGTTGTTATTTTTTTTTTTTTTTTTTTACTATTATGGGTTGATCACTGTTATAAACTGTTCACAAATTACAGTGGAAGAGGTCAAATAAAATAATATTTTCAAAGATTATGGGTGGTTGGTTTGACGTCTTCATAGTATCAATAGTTTGTATGATTGACATAACCCTTTCCTTACAGATCAGCAATAAATATCGGGAACCATCCCTAAAACATAATAAAAACTTGCCTGGATTTGCTACTTCCAACACCTTCCAGGTATTCATTGAAGCCGATGCAATTCACCCCAACTTCAAGTAAGGAAATCTACTTGATCCATCATGATAAACCACGGACATTTACTAATAGATCCAGACATTGTGACTGTGGTAATCGTATTATACATTTGTTATCCGTGGCCTCTGTCCTCCTAAAATCAACTTTTAGAATTATGCTAATGAGCCAGGAGGGTATTACTAGAGCCCTTCTATGCTGAAGATTTACAGAGCTCTAATGGCTCCTTGGCATAATTTTGACGTTAGAAGGCAGGAGGCCATGGATAACACATATACAAAGATCTAGGAGTAAGAGTCCCTGGTTTATCACGATGGATTTTGAAGGTAGATTTCCTTTTAAAGGACATCTACCACCAGGATAAAAGACTGTATGCAAATGAGACATAGGGGCTGCAGGCTCTATTAACACCTATGGAGCCTAGAGCCCCTTAGGCTCATTTGCATACAGTTCTTCATTCTGGTGGCAAGTGCTGTCCAGTATAGCAAGCAGCAGTGTTATTGGTGTTTTACTAAAAATGGCAGTGTTCTAGTGAAATCTATATAATCTTATGATTTGCAGGAAAAATAAACCCAGCACATGTTATTGTGATATTTTTTGTAAAGGTACAGAATTTGACATTTAAGTTTTACAATCGAGTATTGTCCCACGAATGGCACCCCTTCCCTATCCCTTAGGACAGCACGGTGGCTCAGTGATTAGCATTAGAGCCTTGTAGTGTTTGGGTCCCAGGGTCAAGATCTGCAAAGAGTTTGTATGTTCTCTCCGTGTTTGTGTGTGTTTTGTTTCCTCTGGGTCCTCCTGTTTCCTCCCACACTCCAAAACATACTGGTAGGTGATTAGATTGTGAGCCTCATTGGGGACAGGGACTGATTTGGTAAGCTCTGTGCAGCGCTGCATAATCTGTGTGCACTATATAAATAAAGGAATTATTATTATCACATGATAAGAGATGAGGATGAGTTGCAGAAATGAAGACCCTAGAAGCGGCGCTCACCGAAATGATTCTTCTTTATAGACATTCAGCCATAGAACAGGGAGGTAAAAACGGTTACAAAATGACGGTGACGGGCCGTTTCACACACTCCTGCGCTTAGTCTAGCCGTACATAGGACGCCAAGAGGTGTGGCATGTCCCAAGAATTTGCACTGCGAAAATTTTTCGATTAATTCAGTACCTCAAACTGGCGTAGCAGCACTGATAAATCTCCCCCAGTCTTGCGAGAAGCATGAGACCATCACTGGAAGAAGGAATAGCAGAGCTTCCGGGTGCTGAGGACTTGCCCCGAGTGTTGCAATTACCTCATTAGCATAAGGATTAAAATAGGAACATCTCAGAAATGGCAGAAAAGGTATGGCTGGAATCACTGTGCATTTCTCTACGACATACTGCCAGCAGATGCTCAGGGGAAGCTAATATTGGGAAACTAAGGATGCTAAATTTTATCTCCCCTCCCTGCAGTGGATTAAAGGCTGTTGTCTAAAAAAAAAAATGTGAATGATGGATATTTAAATTAACCCCTTAGTTACTTGTAACATACTAGCATGTATGGAGTTTGGAGAGAGCTCACGGGCTGAGCCCTCTTTAGTGGAGTTGGGTGTTTGCTGCATAATGGGAAACCAGCTGGTGACAGGTTCTAATAGCCTGTGCTATGCTGATTTTAAAAATTCCTTTTAGCTCTGAATCATTTCAGTACTTTATATTAGTTTATTTTACAGTATCTGGCTTCCTACCAGCAGCATGTGGTGAGTCCCAGTATGGGAGGCACAATCTATGTTTGTGTGCCTGGTTCTCCTTATGCAATTATTCTCTTCTTCACACCTTCCCCCTTCCTCCCCTGCCCGCTCAGTGCATATGCTGGGGAGTGGGGTGGGAGCTGGATGAGTTTGGAGGTGAGGAGACAGACATGGACACACACAGGCTGTAGCTGCCCCCTCCCCTGGGACTCGCCACATGCTGCTGGCAGGGAGCCAGGTAAACTACTGAAATGATTCAGAATGCTGACAAAGGCAAAGACATCATAGCAGAGGATATTGGAACCTGTTAACAGACATTTCTGGTGACAGGGTTGCCCCCGTTCCCTAGAACTGATATAAAATTATAAAAATGGTTATTCCCAACATAACCCAGTGTAATATAAAATAGCAAGCAGTTGACCAAAGCGCCACTTTTTTGCCGTTTTGCTACTGATAAATTTTTTTTATAAAGGCAATCAAAAGGTCCTACAGTCCCCAAAATAGTAGCATTGAAAATGTTCGCTTGTAGCAAAAAAAAAAAAAATTCCGTCCACAGGTCTTTACACTGGAGAAATTAAAAAGTTAATGCTATAGTGTCAGAAGATAGCAAAACAGCCATTTTTTGTTTCATACAAAAGGTTTTAATTTTTTTTTTAATTAATTGAAACATAAGAAATCCTGTATAAATGTGGTATCTCTGCGAACGTACCCACCCAAAATATAACATAACACACCACTCTGCGGAAATGTAAAAAAATAAAATTAGATTTTTGAATGTGGGGAGATTAAAATGGAAACACAACCAAGTTGATAAGGAAGATTTGAACTGGACCATTTAATAAAAATAAAATAAATAAAATTATGTGATTTTGAATGTGTAGTCTCAACAGTAAAATATTCGCTCCAACATTTTTATTTTTTTTTTTTTTAAATAGAGACTAAAGCTGGAGAAAGCTACTTTTACATTGTAGAATTAAAGGGGTTGGCCACTTGACCTCATGTTTTTGTAGTGTGTGCGTGCGTGTGCAGGATATACGGTAACTTACCATTATACCATATATACTTGTGTATAAGTTGAGTTTTTTTTCAGCACACAAAATGCGCTGAAAAATCTCACCTCGGCTTATACATGAGTCAATTAAAAAAAAAAAAAAAAAAACTTACTCTCCTTCCGGCATCCCCGATGCTCGTCATGGGTCCTCTTTTGTCTTCTCTTCGCTGTAACAGCCGGCAGAGCTGCAGCAATGCCATATGCCAGCTGGCGCACACTATGATGCGGACGCCATAGTGTGCGTTGGCCAGCAGATCGCATGGACGCGTCTCTGCCGGCTGTTACAGCAGACGGAAGAGGAACCATGACGAGCATCGGGGATGCCGGAAGGTGAGTATGTAAGTTTGGTTTTTTTATGCGGGCTGGCTATATACTGGGAGGCTGTGACCAATGCATTTCCCACCCTCGGCTTATACTCGAGTCAATAAGTTTTCCCAGTTTTTGGTGGTAAAATTAGGGGTCTCGGCTTATACTCGAGTATATACGGTACATCTAGTAATAGCTTTCTTGAGGTAAAAGACAGGAGGCTTCACTTTACATATCATCAGCCAGAGATTCCTGCTCATAATATGGCTGCAGATGGAGGGTCATGTGATCTCGAACTGTCTATGAACAATTGCCCTGCCAGGACCTTATTCATGAACATCATGAAGATCAAGGTCCTCGCAGGGCCACTTTACTCTACAAAAAGTCTTTAGATAAAAATTTCATATTTAGGCTCCATGCAGCTTTCCTGTTGTGCTTCCCTGTTCTTAAAATTGCAGGGAAATTTAGATCTTCCTAATTGTTGTTGTCTATTTTCTCAATTAAAATTTTGAAAGATGCCGAAGAGCAGAGCAACATTTTTGCTGGCTGACGTTACATGTGCACCTACCTGAATGCACAACCTGGAGAAGTGTGTTTAAACATCATAAAGATTTCCCATCTTGTCTAATAAATGTCAATATTGGCAGCAGTAGCATCCCCAAATTAGTGCCTACTATAGTTGTCTCCTATGAAAGTACTAAACCTAGAAGTAAATACTTAATACTACCCGTTTCATGGCTGAGAATCTGAGGGCCTATGACCTTTTTGATTTCTGCCAAATTCTTTCTTAAAGGGAACCTTTACAATTAAACTAATCCACACTAACTAAACATATCTTTGAAAACTGCTATTCTTCAGCAGTACAACTATCCCAATATTGTGACTCCCCATGCCTGTAAAGTTCCACAGCTCATTAATAAAGTGTACTTAAGCGGAAACCATCTATGGACATACATGATCTTCCAGCTCTGCCTTCAGCTTCTTGATTGACAAGGGGTCTGCTTTCTCTTCTTCTGCTCTGCTACATCATCACCCCCCCTCCCTCAAGAATGAGTGAGATGCTGAGAGTGTGTGACTCGCTAAAAAGATACCAACTTCTTCAATTCCCCCTCCATCAGGAATTTTCTTCAACTAGTCACACAACGTCCGCCAACATCTCTCTTGTTCCTGAGGGAGGGGGGATGAGGTAGTTGAATAGAAAGCAGACTCCTTTCAGGAAGCACGGATATGCCGGAGTCGCTCAAAGGAAAGATGATGATGGAACTCAGGTGGAGTCATTTGCATAGATGACGAATCAAGTTTACTAACGGACTGTGGAACTTTACAGGCATGGGGAGGAACAATATAGGGATAGTTGTGCCGCTGTATAATAGCAGTTTTCAAAGACATGTTTAGTCCGTGTGGGTTAGTTTAGCTGACGGGTTCCCTTTAAAGACCTGTCCCTTGCCATTTACAACATTTATCTACATCCTTCACTTAAATTTGCCTCATTCATCTAAATAGGGGGGCTTGCCGAAACGGATATGCTTTCTGCTAAAACTAGTCTAATTTTGATGAAATGGAAATCCTTTTCACTTGCAGATATTTCTCCGTGGAATCTTCTCCTTCTAAAGGAAAATCATTTTAGAAAATTGTCTTAAGAATTGAGAATATTATATCTACAAGATTTCTGCACTTTTGCAATTTTCTTAGTATAAAATTAAAGTTTTTTTTTTTTAAATTTTAAAATGTTTTTCGTGTGTCTTTTTTGTGGTGTCTTATGGTTTTATTTTTCCTTATTTCCTTGTTTTGTCTTTCTATCTTTTGATTAATCTATGTATCTGAGCTGCTGGTTTGTTCATGTACCAATTTTTATTTTTTTCCCCCTCTTTATCTTTTTTCTCGGGCAGGTAACGTGAAGAAGCGCCTGCTGATGCCTAGCAGGGGTAAGGATCTCATTGTGCCAAATGCAAAGAAAACGTGTGACCGCACTCACTAGGCTGCGTGTTGTTTGGCTTTGCTTTAGCTTCATTGTCTTTTTTTGCTTTCTTTTTGTCGGATTCCATCAATGCTTATTGGCTCATAGTTGGTCGTTGGACTAAAGCTGGTCATAGCTTTCACCCTATATGCAAATTAATTTTTTTTTTTTTTTAATATAAACCCTTCAAACTGTTTTATTTAAATAATTTCTTCTATGTTATCCTTATATTTTTCTTTTTTTTCCTATACCTTTCCATCCATTATAGTCTAACACAATCAGACTGTAAAGTACAATCCTGAAGTCTATGGCCGGCTTTGGAGTTGTGTTACCATACTGCTTACTAGTCCATCCAATGTTTTTTTTCCACTCATTTATCCACTAACACTCGCTGCCTAACATTATCAATGTCGCTTATGCATATTGCCAGATTAAGATCATTTTGAAAGCGGACGAAAGTTTTTGGTGGAAATTGTAAAATTTGAACCATTTAATATTAGTAGACAGAAGATTGTCAGTCCCACCATAATGAAATTATAAGGGTATTTATTTTTTTATATATATTATGGTTGAAGCTTTTTACGTAAAGAGGGTTTTCATTGAAAGAAATCTTCCATCATAATCCGTCGTCTTGGTTATCCATGGACGCCTCCATTTTTCTAATTATGTTAATGGGCCTGATGGGCTTCTGGGGTGCTACTAGAGCCCCTCTGTGCTGTAGCTTCAATGGCTGTTACCCTGTGCAAGGAGCACTCCCTCCCACCCCCCACCTTTGGCTAAAGCTTCCTCTGACTACAGTGGTGAGTAGAGACAGTGGCAGGGTGAGTCAGTCTAACAGCCTGTGAATCTGCAGCACGGAGGGGCTCTGGTAGCGCCCCCAGGAGCCTTCTGCTTAATTAGCATAATTTAAAGTTGAAGGAAGGAGGTCACGGATAACAAATATAAGGAGATTACCACAATCACGGTGCCTGGATCTATGAGTATGGCCCCTTCTATACTCGTGAGTATGATGAACTCGCATCACTCTCGCAACGCATGCTACCCGGATCGCACGGCCCGAATGCTGCAAACCGGAACTGAACTGACACGCTGAGTTCAGTTCCGGTTTGCAGCGTTCGGGCAGCACGCGTTGCGAGTGTGATGCGAGTTCATCACATCACACTCACGAGTGTAGAAGGGGCCTAAGTGTCGCTGATTTATCCATGCTTAGTTTTGATGTTAGATTTCCAATAAGGGACAAAAACGTGTCATGTGCCCTTATAGTATATATAAAAAAATAAAGCATTTTCTAATTAGTTTCTGTTATCCATGTTTGTCCACATAGAGGAGCCGTCACAAAATCCTGAGCTGTTACAAGGAGCTGCTCTTTGTGTTTGTGTAGTGGTCACAGTCGCCTCCTTTTCCCCTTATAGATCTATTTTCCAGCCCTACAATCTACCCCTGTATAGTCCTGTTCAGCCACATGCCCATTGATTGGCCAAAACACCAGGCACAAATTTCCTTTGTGACCAATAAAGCACCAGCAGGGGTGCACTAGGCAGGGGTGGGCAGCTCACTGAGAGATCACATTACAGCTTTCCAAAGTGGCCACTTCTTCATGTGGGCATTTGTTACTGAAAGTAAGGTGTAAAGTAGAGGGTATCTTTACTCGTGTCCTCTAGAGCAATGGTAATGGTCAACTCCTGTAACATTGATGCCGTGTGTTTCCAGCGCATTTCAAAGTGTAATGGGAAGAAGCACTTGTGCAGGTTAAGGCTTTTCTACAACCATGTGGTCATCAATAGCAGATTATAGTTTGGGCAATAGCCCAGGGCCCATAGCCACCGAAACCACTCCCCAAATTATATACTCACAGATCCTTGTTCCTGCTCTCAATACACATGTACACAAGAGTTATTTCAGGACCTCTTAAAGTCCTTCAAGAGTTCTGAAACCACAAATTGAAAGTAGACAGAAGGGACACATCCTCCATTCCCCAAGAAGCTGATTCTAGTAACATATGTAGGAAGTGACTCCAGGGGCTATAATACTCCTATAATATTCCTACATCCCAGGGCCCATGCCAGTCTTAATCTGTGCCCTGATGGTCATCATATATCATTTATAGTTATCCTAAAGGACATCTACCAACAGGATTAAAAACCTGTATGCAAATGAGCCTCAGAGGCTCCAGACTCCATTAATACTTATGGAGCCTGGAGCCCGTGAGGCTCATTTGCATACAGTCCTTCATCCTGGTGGTAGATGTCCTTTAAGTAGTGTTTTCCATGCCATGAGAGTGAGCCATGTACATATTCACTTGGGAGGTTCATCATAGGTAGATGATAGATTCTTTGTTTTGTGAAGTGAATGGGCTATACTACAATATCCTGAACATACTGGTGTCTAAGGGGCTGAGAAATGTAAGAAAAACCACAACAATGAGGGTCCCAGAAGGGGGATAAAATCATAGTAAATCACTCTTGATCGAGTAAATTTGTAAAAAAAAAAAAATTAAAAATATTCTCACAACCATAGCTTTTTATTTATTTAAACATTTTCTGTTTCTATATATTTTAAGAGTGCTTGTATTCACATGACTGGTTATATTTTACATGGGACTATTGTTGGGTGTATATAATATATTCAGTAAGTGGTATTTTTTTTTCCCAGGGAAAGGATGGAATTCATGGTTTTCTGTGCAATAAAAAAAAATATTTCAGGTTTAATTTTTACATTTTTTTAATTCAACAAGCTTGTTTCATTCAGGGCTTGTTTTTGGCATAATGTGTTGGCGGTGATTTGTGTTACCATTCTGTAATATGTTATTTATTTATGTATTTGTTTTTTGTAGTGGAGGCAAGTACAAATCGATCATATTTTCATCCTCTTAATTCTATGGATCATAAAGATAGTAATGGAACTTAAATGTGGGGGGGAAAATATTGAAATTTTTTTTTACATTTATTTTTTTAGCTTTTCAAATCATTTTCTGCTTCTAGAAAGTCAGAATTTGTCTTCCACAGTTTGGGATAAATTTTCCCATTGCTCTACACACAGGGCCAATTTACATCATAATTATCATTTTCCATTGCTCAGTATATAACGGAGTACCGTATTTTCTGGACTATAAGACGCACTTTTTTTCCCCAGAAAATGGGGAAAAAACAGTGGTGCGTCTTATAGTCCAGATGTAGGGAATGGAGGGCATCTGGCTGCGCTCTGCCGGCTAATGCTGGCAGTAAGCGCAGCCCTTCACAGTGAAGCGGCACTCAGCACAGCCGCTGCGCTCCTCTCCTCTCCTCAGCCCTCCACTGCTGGAGGGAATGGAGGGCTGCACCCCTGCGCTCTGCCAGCTCTGATGTATATCATGTATATCAGGGCACTGATATACATGATAATTATGGCAGCAGTGGAGAGAGAGAGGGGGAGGAGAAAATCACTGACAATCCCCGCTTGTAAGTAGCCCGAGAGGAGCCGAGCCTGTACAGCGCTGTGTCTGACCTGTAACTTCTCTCCCAGCACAGGATCAGATAAGTGATTAGTGCTCCCTTCCCCCGGGTCTCTGCTCTCACACTCTTAACCACTTGTTGCCTTGTATGTAGTGGCTGCTGTCCCCCTGGTAGATTGTAAGCTCTTGTGAGCGTTGTACAAGCACTGTCATCTCCTGTGTCCCCCTCCTCATAGATTGTAAGCTCTTGTGGCCATTGTACAAGCACTGTCATCTCCTGTGTCCTCCTCCTTATAGATTGTAAGCTCTTGTGGCCATTGTACAAGCACTGTCATCTCCTGTGTCCTCCTCATAGATTGTAAGCTCTTGGGACCTTTGTACAAGCACTGTCATCTCCTGTGTCCTCCTCCTCATAGATTGTAAGCTCTTGTGGCCATTGTACAAGCACTGTCATCTCCTGTGTCCTCCTCCTCATAGATTGTAAGCTCTTGTGGCCATTGTACAAGCACTGTCACCTCCTCTGCCCCCCTCCTCCTCATTGACTGTAAGCTCTTGTGACCATTGTACAAGCACTGTCATCTCCTGTGTCCTCCTCCTCCTCCTCATTGATTGTAAGCTCTTGTGACCATTGTCACATATACTCATACCTATACAACCCTGGTAACTCTTGAGACCCCCTGACTACGTGCCAGCATAATTCTATCTAAAGATAGGCTTCTCGCCCCTGCCCCTCTCCAAAGAGGAACATGGCTGCACTGCCCAGTTATTTACTGTTACTTTATTAAATACTTTGAAATACTATTTGGGGAAAAAACATTTTTCTTATTTTTCCTCCTCTAAAACCTAGGTGCGTCCTATGGTCCAATGCGTCTTATAGTCCGAAAAATACGGTATATCAAAATTGGAGTTGTTTTTCAGTTACTTTGAAAGTATGAGTTTAAATAAGACACTTTATGTTTTGTTTGTGTGAGTTCGTATCGATTATAACATTATAAACTGAAACAGCTGCCACTTTAAGATATTTTCATTCATCTTTAAAGGGAACCTGTCACCAGGAGACCCATTTTTAGCACTCCGCCAGTCCCCACAGAGCATAGTACATACACTGCCAAAGTGTTTTTGTATAAAAAATTGGTTTTACAGAAAAAAAGATATGTTATATTGTACCTTTCATTAGCATCTGCTGTGTGACTAGGCAGTTGCCTTTTGGGAGAGTCTGGAAAGGAGCTGTTTCCCCCCACCCTTGGGGAACAGCTTCTCCATGTGACCTTTTCAAATATATGAAAACACCCGTCACTGGGCTTAGCGACGCCCCCTGCTCCTCTACAGCCAATCCCGAGTGAGGGGAGTTATTCATATATTTGAAAAGGTCACATGTTTCCCAAGGGTGGGGGGGGGGGGAACTGCTCCTTTCCAGTCCCTCCCAATTGGCAACTGCCTAGTCACACAGCAGATGCTAATGAAAGGTACAATATAACATATCTTTTTTTCTGTAAAACCAATTTTTAATACAAAAACTCTTTGGCAGTGTATGTACTATGCTCTGTGGGGACTGGGGGAGTGCTAAAAATGGGTCTCCTGGTGACAGGTTCCCTTTAAAGGGAGACTGTCACTAGGAATGCAATTTTTTAGCTGGTGACAGGTTCCAATATCCTATGATGTGTTGATTTTAAAAAGGCCTTTGTCAGGATTCTGAATCATTTCAGTAGTTTAAATTCGTTTGATTTACATTACCTGGCTCCCTGCCAGCTGTGTGTAGTGAGTCCCTGGGGAGGAGCAGCTGCAGTCTGTGTGCCTGTGTTAGTCTCCTCTCCTCGACAAAAAAGAGAGAAGGCCACAGCATCCAATATGATGCGGGGATGGAGCAGAGTGGACAGTAAGAATACATCAGGAGACACAAACACACAGATTGCAGCTTTGTCTTCCCCCGAGGCTTACCACATGCTGCTGGCAGGGAGCCAGGTAATGTGTCTGTGTCTTCTTATGTATTCTTACTCTCCTCCACGGGAGGGCGACAAAGGCACACACAGTCTGCAGCTGCCCCTCCCCTGGGGACTCACCACACGCTGTTGGCAGGGATCCAGATAATGTGAAATAAACTTATATAAAACTACTGAAATGATTCAGAATGCTGACAAAGGCATTTTTAAAATCATAGCTACAGAAAGGAGCTAAAAATTATATTACTGGTGACAGGATTTTTAACATTTTTTTTATATGGTCTTAACACATTAATTTTCAGCTTCCAATGCATTGGAAATACTTCCGGGTTGTCATTGGAACGAACAAAGATTATTAATAAAGCTTTAATGCAGACACTATAGTTGACCACTGTAGCATCCATAGAGCTTCACAAGAGGTCCATCTGTAACTAGTTATGTTCAAGTGGGGTTTCCTTAACTCAGGGACTGCCTGTACTGCATTCACATTAGTTTTCAGTGCCTTTACTGGTTACTTATTTTAAGCACCTTATTTAAAACCCTGGTTGGATAGGGTACATTGTCTCACATATGCATTTTTTAGGGAGATGATTTGGCTATTATCCCTAGTCATGACTTAGTACATGATGATGAGGTCAATGTTTGACTTTTAATGAGTGCAGATTGATAAGTTGAATTTTTTTTTATTTGAACACATGGCCTCAACATAACAAAAAGGGGGGTTGGGGGTCGGGTTTTAAAGAAAAAAGTAAAATGTTCCCTCTGCAGTAATAGTATATTATTAAAGTAGGGTATGTAAGTAGACGCTGCAATAGTGATTTCGAAAAGACAACACCAGCACTGAGTATATCCCCCCCAAAATTGTCAAAAAGGGTTGGCCACTTTTCAATAAATCTCTTTCATTAGACATGTCTCTGCGTGTACCTGTGTCTTTGCCTCCTTTCAGAGGTTCAGCTTTTCCCTGTTTTCACCATGCTGCCCTCTGCATATATACACACAGCTACCCCTCTCTCACTGTTCTGGGCAGTCCTCACAGCCTCACCCATTGTGTCTCTCTCCTCACAGTCCCTCCTCACTGACAGAGACCGGGACAGGGGAGGGAGGAGGAGGATGAGTTATATCTCTCCTGCTACAGCTCCTCCCATTCAGCAAAGCTCAAACATGTAAAGAAATCATTGCAGAGAGTCTGCACACATCACTAAAGTAAGTAGCAGGACTGCTGCATCACTTGATGAACATTCAGGGATTATCCACAAGGCAGTGAAGGTGAATGGGCAACTTATATAAAAGAGTGGCCAACCCCTTCAATTTCTCCTTAACATGCCACGTGACCATGAGCATCAATTGTAGCTTACAATGTCTTGTCTCACTGACAATGAGGCCTACTGGTTCCTCGTCCGGTGTGGTCAGCTGCCCTTGCAGTTCGTCTACCACAAAGACCATGCTGATATAAAGTCTTTTGAATGTGACTTGATTTGTGCGCCATTAATTATCCGGTTCCACAATGAAGCGGTCATCGGTGTTCAATGTGGCCAAAGGATCTCAACTTCTCTGCGTCTCTGTGACTCTTCCAGTGTATCTGTTAGGGGTTGTCTTGGTCTAAGTGTAAGGCTACATTACCCAGGCGGGCATACGTTTGGCGCGATGGAGTGGTGACCCCCTCCCCTCTCCATAGCGAAGCACGGCGCCATAACACGGGAAATCTAGGACATGTCCTTTTTCCCGTGTACGGTTCTGCACCGGATCGCTCTGTACGCCCATTGCCGGCCTAGGGGGGTCATATGTATGGCTGTATATACGTTCCCCCTACGGTCTTGTGAATGTAGCTTGAAACTGTGTGAACAGCATGATAAGGAGGACTGTTTAAATACCAATACTAATTGGACCAGGAAATAGGGTGATTTGTGGATCAAACTATTTTTGTGAATTTTGCTGTAAAGCTTATTGGCGAACAGCAACTTGTGTGAAAAGTAACAAAAACATTGATCAGTTGGTAAAGTGCATTGAAAGTTCAGTAAAGGGAATCTACCAGCATAAATGATTCCTCCCCCAGATAATCCTACTGTTACACACATTCTGGTTGTACCTTTTGATGTAGAAACACACAACTGCTATAAATGAAAAATCATGTATGTTTGATATGCAAATGAGGTAAAAGTGTTTACATGGAGTGCTGCAAGGTTCCCGCTTCCCCACTGTAAACTCAGCCCTGGATAGATTGTAAACCAAGCACACTGACATACTGGTGTGTGTGCCTCCTCTGGCAGGATCTGCTCTTCTTTTAGGTTCTTATGCCCCCTTGTATTTGCAAGAAAAAAAAACAGCTTTTTAAAATTATGCAAATGAATCTGAGGGCCTATGGATGTTAATGGAGACTGGAGCCCCTCAGGTTCATTTGCATAATATTTAAAACCTTCTTAAAAACAAGGACATAAGAGGCTTTAAGAAGAGCAGATCCTGCCACAGGGAACACACACCAGCATGTTAGTGTGCTTAGTTTACAGCCCTTGATACTGGTGGTAGATTAATGGTGGTTAATTTCACCCTAGCATGATGATAAAAAGAAATGAAGCTAATTCTACCCACAGAAAAGTAAATAATATGAGTTAATCAATAAATAAATAATATTTTCCCTAGAAGTGGTGGAATTTAAAAATAGAACTCATTCAGCAAAAAACAAGCCCTCATAGGTTAAAGGGAACCTGTTACCAGAATTAAATTTCAGTGGTGACAGATTCCAATAGGCACCGCTAAGTACATTGCATACATGTTCTGATCATACCTTCGTGTGTTCAGTTCATGAACTATTGACAAGTGGGGGCAGGGCTGAACAACTATGCTAATTAGCCAACAAATGTTGCAGTTTGAAATGCTACATCCCCCAGGACTTGAGCAGGACCTGTTGGCAGGGAGCCAGGTAAACTTTGGCAGAACGGAACACAGCTAAGGTAAGATAAGAACACGTATGGAATGTATTTAGTGGTGCCTATTGGAATCTGTCACCACTGAAGTTCAGCCTTCTGGTGACAGGTTCCCTTTGAAGGAAAACATTTTTGCCGTCAAAAATCAATTTTCATCGTTATCATTTACATGTAAAATTACTATTGTCGTGAAACAATGTACACTCACCGGCCACTTTATTAGGTACACCTGTCCAACTGCTCGTTAACACTAAATTTCTAATCAGCCAATCACATGGCGGCAACTTTTTTAGGCATGTAGACATGGTCAAGACAATCTCCTGCAGTTCAAACCGAGCATCAGTATGGGGAAGAAAGGTTATTTGAGTGCCTTTGAACGTGGCATGGTTGTTGGTGCCAGAAGGGCTGGTCTGAGTATTTCACGCACAACCATCTCTAGGGTTTACAGAGAATGGTCCGAAAAAGAAAAAACATCCAGTGAGCGGCAGTTCTGTGGGCGGAAATGCCTTGTTGATGCCAGAGGAGAATGGGCAGACTGGTTCGAGCTGAAGAGCATCTCTGAACGCACAGTACGTCAAACTTTGAGGCAGATGGGCTACAGCAGCAGAAGACCACACCGGGTGCCACTCCTTTCAGCTAAGAACAGGAAACTGAGGCTACAATTTGCACGAGCTCATCGAAATTGGACAGTAGAAGATTGGAAAAACGTTGCCTGGTCTGATGAGTCTCGATTTCTGCTGCGACATTCGGATGGTAGGGTCAGAATTTGGCGTCAACAACATGAAAGCATGGATCCATCCTGCCTTGTATCAACGGTTCAGGCTGGTGGTGGTGGTGTCATGGTGTGGGGAATATTTTCTTGGCACTCTTTGGGCCCCTTGGTACCAATTGAGCATCGTTGCAACGCCACAGCCTACCTGAGTATTGTTGCTGACCATGTCCATCCCTTTATGAGCACAATGTACCCTGTAACATCTGATGGCTACTTTCAGCAGGATAATGCGCCATGTCATAAAGCTGGAATCATCTCAGACTGGTTTCTTGAACATGACAATGAGGTCACTGGACTCAAATGGCCTCCACAGTCACCAGATCTCAATCCAATAGAGCATCTTTGGGATGTGGTGGAACGGGAGATTCGCATCATGGATGTGCAGCCGACAAATCTGCGGCAACTGTGTGATGCCATCATGTCAATATGGACCAAAATCTCTGAGGAATGCTTCCAGCACCTTGTTGAATCTATGCCACGAAGAATTGAGGCAGTTCTGAAGGCAAAAGGGGGTCCAACCCGTTACTAGCATGGTGTACCTAATAAAGTGGCCGGTGAGTGTATATCCATTGGATTCATCCAATTTTGCAGCAAATGGGTTTTCCAGTTATACTCTCCGTTCCAACAGCAAAGACTTTGGTCCCTTTGATTGATGCGGCCATGTGTCGGTGGCCACGTGACTGTTGCAGCCAATCACAGTTGAATACGTCATGTGACCAATGCATCCACTCAGGTATCAACAATTGACTGGAAGGTTATACTATGGAATTGGGAGATGCGATGATGTAGCTCTTTAAATGGGTTTTCCCATGAAAGAAAATTCTCAAATTTCAATTCCGTAGTGATGTTTACACAATAAGGATACTTTTTAACCCTTTACTTCACAACTTTACTCAATTTTATTGCTGTTCTAGCTCCCATCCCACCCTAGGCTGGTCAGTGCAAAATTCCAGAGTATGTACGGGGACTCTCTATGCAGACACATTAAGGTTCATCTAGTTCTGTGTGCTGACAATGTGGTTAGATTATCAGGATACAGGTTTATATACACTTTCATCTGACTTCTGAACATTGTACTTGTATAGAGAGAGATGAGACAGATCAGAGATGATGAGATCCATTAGATGCCTATTGCACACAATGACAGTCAGCTCTCCAATATCTCTGCTTTTCCACAACACACTAGATCTCCCGTGCCTTCCAGCTGTGCCTCCCCAGATAAAGAACTTATCTGTTAGTAGCTTGTAGTTCTCATCATGTTGCTGCTGCCGGCAGGAAGTCAGTGTATGTGTCATTGTGAGCTCCGTCCTGGACTGCAGGGGGTCGTGCTAAAGTGCAGGGGGTGGGGCTAGAGTGCAGGGAGCAGAGACAGAGAAACTCAGCAGCACGGCCTCACACAGGGTCGCACCGCCATTTTGGATTTCTAAGTCAGAAGTTTCAGGGTCTTGTCTAGAGGCAACTAAAATTGTGTACACCAGGACTGATAGGGACAGGTTGGAATTATATCTGTAAATTCAGGCATTGTTCTGATAAAATGGGATCTCTTTTGAAAAAGCTTTTGAGTGGGGACGGTCTCGCAGATTTTTATTTTTTTAATTGTGGTTTTAGTACAAGAACCAGTTTTGCTCCAATAGAAAAGTGCGAGCATGGCCTAAGTCCTGTAGCTGGTTGTGGTGGTTGGCGAGTTCAGCAGAGGATCACTACAACATGTAAGGCTCTGTTTTTACATTTGAATTTTTCTGGTCAGCTTAAATGGGGAAAAAAAAATGTTAATTCCAGGATTTTATTGCGACTCATGACTAAACTTTGTTACGTAGCCTTAGCCAAAATGTGCCCAACGCCATAAATTAGTGGTCTCTGGCCAAAACAAGAATGGTTGTAGGCAAAAACAAGTAGGAGTAATCCACTGATCCATTGATGGACACCTCTAGCAACCACTTATCTCCTTGGGGGGAGAGATGGGGACGCACTCAATCTATAGATGATTTGACAGCATATAGTTACGAGAGGCCTACTTACACCTTAAACGGTCAACTGGTTCCTCCTACATCAAAAGATTCGGCCATCGTTTTTCTAATGTTTATGGTAGGGCCTTAAAACAAAATCTCATGGCAAGTTTCAAAAAACTTTTCTAGAGTAAGACTACATGAGCACTAACATGTGCAATATATCCACAGCCTGGCTGGCGGGGTGAGCTTGGCTTTACAGAATTACCCAATCTAAAGACTTTGTCAGACTCATGCCCATTTAAAGTGTCAAATAGAGTTCAGCAACCAAAACTTCCGCTTGGGTTCGTATGTACCTCACGTGACCCGAACTTCTGGAAAATTAACGCCCCTATAAAGCCATGGCTGTGATTGGCTAACGGAACACTCCTGGCCAATAAAAGCCATGGTAAGTTGCTAGTGGCGTTAATAGCCTATCCTACAATATGTCGGGGTCAGGAAGGTCACACATGAACCCAAATGGAAAGTGGAGTCAGACCTGCTCTATATTTGGCTGAGTGGCCGCCTGGCCCGATCATGGTGCCATGAGACGGAGGCCGCACCACTGCCTTGCATTATAGAAGTTATCGGGGGCCATGGACTAGCTTCAAGTTATGCGGCCAGTTCATGGCCCAAAGTACTGTAGTGTGCGAGGCCGAATACCGATCCCTTATACCTTTCCAGAATCTCAAGACTTTTTCCGAAAAATACTAGTGTCGGTCACCTTGTGTCTTCCCCAAATCATCTTATCCCCAGTTGTGGAGTCGTGTTGTAAAACGTAGGACATTTGTGAACCCCCTTGAGAAACTTTTTTGGATGGAGTTAGCCCTAACGCTTGCGGTTTGGGTTAGTGGCGAGTGCTGGAACGCTGAGCTATAGGGATTAATGACTAACTGGTGTATTATTATTGTACAGTGCAGTTTATGTCGTGTTATTTTACATTTTTTTTAATTTTTTTTTTTAACAGTGTTTTGAAATGTGTTGTGAAATGAAATTTGCAGAAACTACTCAGAAACAATGTCTTACCAAATCTATTTTTTTCATGTTTGTTAGGTATTCCTAACCATGGACAAACCAGACAAATGGTAAGATAATGTTCATCTAAAGAGAAACAAAAAAAATAAATAAATGAATAAATCAAAGCTTCCAATGCAGTTAGCTTGAAGTGGCTCCGTGCACCTGAAATTCGGCACATGGCTCTATATTTTTTTGTATGTTTCTGACATCTTTTATTTTTCGTTTTATTTAGGGAGGGTGCAAGGGGTGTTACAGTCTGATTTGGCATTTATTATT
Source organism: Engystomops pustulosus (assembly GCA_019512145.1). Taxonomy (NCBI): domain Eukaryota; kingdom Metazoa; phylum Chordata; class Amphibia; order Anura; family Leptodactylidae; genus Engystomops; species Engystomops pustulosus. Next base: position 5,756 of record WNYA01000206.1, on the reverse strand, counting down.
CCTGATGTATTGTTTTTGTTTTCTTACATGATCAGAGAGAATTTTTTTTTATTCTGCACATGAAATAGATTATATATGTTTTTTGTTTGCCTTAATGTACCTTGGAGAGTGATGTTTGTTGCTGTGTGATATAGCTGAAAGTACAGTAGGTGGGTGAACGTATGTTCCCGACCTCTTCCACCTAGCGGAAAATATGTGGGAGTACAAATGGCGGAAAGCTAGATTAAAAATTTACTTATTCGAATCAATTGGATAAAATCAAAGTAACAATATATAGGATCACAAGAGTCAGTAGATCACTAAAAACCGACAGCTTATAGGTAGAAGTAGCATACCCAGTGGGATGTGTGGAGCAGGGCGTCCCTATCAGGGCAGTGTCAGGACCTAGTATACCCTACCTCAACTCGGGGCCGCAGCCCTAGGCGACTGCCACCCCAACTTGAACCTTACCCTGTGCTCGGTCTCCTTACCCTACAATAGGCGGGAAGGGATGCAGGAGGTAAGGTATGTATTTGGGCACGTGAAAGGAGGCTTTGCGTCAAGTGCTGTGGTTGCTGCCATGGACCTAGTAATGTGCCCACAATGGACGTTGTGTACAAACAGTCGGATGTCATGTGCAGACATAGGATGATAATGGAAGCGGAAAATGCAGTACAGATCCGTGGAGAAACAGTACTAGTCAGGATACCCAAATAGGAGGTATAATGTTTATAGGTCAGTTATTCCCAAAAATCAATGTAAAATGTGTTCTTGTAGGTCAGGATTCCCTACATCAGTGGTGGCGAACCTATGGCACTGGTGGCAGAGACGGCACTCGGAGCACTCTCTGTGGGCACCCAGGCCATCGCCCCAATGTGATAAGTAAGGCAGGTGACGCTTACCAAGATTTTGGTGATGGTTGGTAAGGTAAAGCACAATGGGTATCCGAGGTGTGCACAAAAGATCTGTGGATGGAGGGGAAGGCACAGTCAGTGGCCAGAGTGAGAGCTCAATGTATGTGCTCGGAATGCGGGAATGATACATTCTTACCTTCCTTAGAGATGCAGGCCAGGGGAAAAAGCCGATCCAGATAAAGTGGCGCAGGTCAGGCACCGCAACGGCACAGTGATGCCGCACATGTGAGTCGGGCTGGGAACACCCGGATACGGAGAGCCAGTGGAGCAACTCACGTGTGGTAGGGGATGTCGGTGTGGACGCCGCAATAAATGCACCTTACCTCCTGCATCCCTTCCCGCCAATTGTAGGGTAAGGAGACCGAGCACAGGGTAAGGTTCCAGTCGGGGTGGCAGTTGCAGGGTATACTAGGTCCTGACACTGCCCTGATAGTGTGTGATATAGCTGGGCAGTTTGATTTATTTTATACATACATTAGCTCCACATAAATGATTGACCACTGAACGAATACACACATACACACATACCTGGCCATACATATTCACCGACAATGGACTAAGCATCTACCTGGGATCATTCTTTCACGGAGTTCATTTGAAAACAGGAGTACAAGCCTGTTGTGAATTAGTCACAATTCCCGGCTGGACCTGGGATGGTTGGACAGGGAGGAGCCATTTCCGGACCGAGCAGTGGGCCTGCGTGGGATGTTCCTGCCCCAAACCTGCACAGTGGCTATAGCCTGTGCCCGTGCAGGTGCAGCTTAGGTCAGACCAGGAGCAGTAGTACCTCGCCTGCACAGGGACCTGTGCAGATTCCCGCCAGGATTTATCAGGAGCCCGGAGCCTCCTGCTGATCGAGTGGGGTGCGAGGACACCATCATACGATAGTGGACATACTGCATGATGATAGATTTATCATACATTGGCGCTAAGAGTCGTCAGCTTAAATGAATATGTGTTCTTAAATTACACTTGACAATTTGTTCTTTTTGATAAATTTGATAAAACTTTAGACTGTGTGTATGGGCCACCTTTCGAGTCTGTAATGCTACATAGTACTAGTAACATTCAGCCTAAGACAACCTAGAATCTATTTAATACACATAGATCAGGCCAAATTTAGTTTCATGCCTGCATCAAATGTTCTGTAAGGAGCCTTCATCTCAGAATCGGTCAAATTTGACACAACCCAATATAACATTAAGATCCATTAGATGCCTCTGTTTTCTGTTTATCTGTCACTTCATTACTAAAACAGTATCTCTGATACCATGATGATTTTTACTAACTTGTCATATGTAATTTACCCCTTTAAAAATGAACAGAACAACGCCCATATTGTTCTTCTTGACCTTTTCTTTCTACATTTATGTTATTTTTTTGTTCTGATACTAATCAGAAATCCTCCTCATCAGCAGTGAAGTGAGCGGAGATGAAGCTCTTCCTGTCTTTGCCCTAAAGCTGAGTTGGTTAGAAGATGCCCTTAATTCCCTTGATGCTTTGTGTGTCATCTCATGACGTAACTTCAGGGAGATGTAACTAAGTGAGATTTGTACAAGTACATACAATACAATGAACTCTGCATAATGTGTACATACAGGATCTATACAGTGACTAGCTTGGCAGCTTCCAGCACATGGATGAATATGGTATAAGTAGTAGAAACCAGCAGTGAAACCGTTAAATGAAGTGTTTAGTCTCTATTTGGGCATTAAAGAGTAACTGTGAAGTTACTGACAAATATAGTTTTAGCACAGCTGGAGAGGACCTTTCACAACAATCCAACAATACTTGTAACATGCTGCTGGCTTCTTCCTAGCATTAGATACACGCTGGTATATCTTCAAATAAAATCATATTCAGTTACTACTGAAGTGGGAGGCTCTCCCTGGTTGTGACATCAGCTCAAGGGCACGGAGGCCTGAAAACTAAGGGCATTCATATGCTTCAGGACAGCATGTTTGTAATTGGACGACCTATAGCACGTCATGAGTCACTCCTGTCACCATATAGCATGTCCTGTTTTCTTGTACTCGTCTCCTACTACCCCTCCAAACAAGCCTCCTTCTCTTCTCCAGTCTTTCTGTACGGATTCCCATCGTTACCAGGAAGCCAGACAGAAGATGGAGACAAGTTAAAAGCTGTGCTAGCAGCTAAACACCTGGAGATAGCTAATTAAATTAGAGAATTGATGCATTGCTTATTATTGCTTAGAGCAGAGTTAGGCAAAAGTTTTTTTTACTTTACAGTTGTACTTTAAGGATTAACAGCTTCCCTGGTGTGAGGATAGTGTCTGGATAGTACAAGGTGGGGGAGAAGAGAATATGACACAGCTTGAGGGGCAGAGAATGACAGGGAAAGTTCAGAAGAAAATCACAGACTGGGATGGAGTGACTGATAGGGAACAGGGTAGCCCTACATCCACAGATTTGCAGCAACACAGCTTTCCCGCTAGCTACACAGAGGGCATCAATCACATGACCTCCCCTCCCTCCAAAGTGAGCAGAAATCCCCTCCCCTCCAGCAGTTAGAATCGATTAAATTACAAAGCGCTTCATAGATTATTTACAGTTTGTTATCAGGCTTTTCTCTGGGAAAGTTGACTGTTTTACATCTCCATGCTTCACAGTCTAGCAGTGTTCGATAACATGAAGGCTTGGCTTTTATACCGATAGTACTTTTTCATGTGTCTGTTTCTATATGTATGAATTTGATTCAGTTTTCCCCTCTGTACAGGCAGTCCCTGGGTTATGTACAAGATTTGAGCACTGTACCATTATCATGGTTATGTACTGTATCATTACAGATGGTTTTCTGATATGCAAATTAGCTTTTATGACTCATGTCTGGTGTCTGTGACTCTTCTCCTCGCCTAGGCTGGCAGTGAACCCCGCCCCACTATTGTGACTGACAGCTCTGTGTCTCTTCAAATTACTGCTCTGCCTCCTTGTACTTAGGGACACTCTGCTAATATTCAACTACAGACATATAAAGCACTAATTACTGATAAGAAATATTGTGTAAATTTTTTTAACACGGTGCCTTGTGTTACATTCATGCCATGTGGCCAGAGTGTTATCATTGCAGGTCCTTTAGCCTTCTAACAATAGCAAACTGTACACCATGTATGTGGCCAGATACATGCATGGGTTAGTTTGCTATTGTTAAGAGGCTAAAGGACCTGAGATGATGGCACTCTGGTCACATGACATGAACTGTGACCAGTACGGAGGCATAAGGAGGAGTAGATGGGAGGGGCCGACCATGCAGGACCCCCTCCCCCCCCCCCCCATTGATGTCAGATAATATAAGATAAAAAAAGATTTTATGTGGATGTAAGGGAAACAATTTTTAGCCAAAAGATCGAGTGCAGATAGACTTATTCCTTCATGGCTCTTCACCACTGAATGCTTGATATACCTTCAGTCCATGATATCCCAAGTCTATGGCTCTTTACTTTTTCTATTGGGTCACTGTTCACTCCTCCATCAATCTGTATCAACGAGCTTCACCCGATCTGAGAGAGAGAAGAGCCTCTACATTGCTCTTGTCGGCTCTGCAAGAGCTTGAATGTAGTGATTGGGTATGAAGTGTGTGTGTGTGTTGTAGCAGAGCTATGTGTGTTTGCTGGTAACAGTATTGCAGTGAAGTGATGACCAGAGTCTAAGAAAGTGATTTGAAAAAATAAAACCTAAATAAATTTAATGTCCCAAAAACAATTATTTCATATGGGAAATATTGCTTTGCTATACGAGCATTTTGGATTACGAGTAACAGTTTTGCTTGTAATCCAAGGTATTCTTTTGTTGAGGGACAAATCGTCTGCTTTTCAATTATTTCCTATGGGAAAATGTGCTCTGATATAAGAGTGCCTTGGATTACAAGCATGTTCCCAGAATGAATTAGACTCGTCCTACAAGGGACCACTGTGGTTGAGGTGGTTTCAGTAGATGCTTCTCACACTCACTGCTGCAGAGAGATCTGTCAGAGAAGCAGCCTGACCCCTCAATTGTGCGGCTATCATTTGTGTCCTTAATTATGGTCTTATTTGCCACTTAGTAGACTATATACTATATACAGATTACTATATATTATAGACATCTACTCTAAGCTGTCTGGCGGCTTTTTTGTACAAGGTTAAGACCAGCCGGCAGGGAGGGAGTGTGAGAAGAATTGTACAAGTATGAGATTGCTATAGAAGGGACATTGTCATCCTGCATAACGGGTGCTCCGAAATCCTCATGATTCCCCGCGACTGTTTGTATGAGAAGGTATTAAATATTACTAAAAAGGTGTGTGTGGGTATCCGTGTCCGCTAAATTTATAATTGCCAAATTTTGCACTGCTGCTCCCTGTGAACGTCATAGACCAGGTTTTGATCCGAAAATTTTAATTTTAACGCGCTTTCCAAAATCCACTTATTACCCACCTGTAGTATAGCTGTAATTTTCTAATCAACTGTAATTATCTAAACAGTGCAAAAATGAAACTTGAGCTCTGATTGGTTGCTATGGGCATCTAGAGCAGTTCTGCTCTCAGACACTTTTGATAAATTTCCCCATAGACAAAATGACAGCCGGCGACAGACAGACTGGGTCACTGAAATGAGACAGCCGGCGACAGACAGACTGGGTCACTGAAATGAGACAGCCGGCGACAGAGAGCCAGCGTCACTGAAATGAGACAGCCGGCGACAGACAGACTGGGTCAGACTGGGTCACTGAAATGAGACAGCCGGCGACAGACAGACTGGGTCACTGAAATGAGACAGCCGGCGACAGACAGACTGGGTCACTGAAATGAGACAGCCGGCGACAGACAGACTGGGTCACTGAAATGAGACAGCCGGCGACAGACAGACTG
>WNYA01000205.1:209196-227196 GCA_019512145.1 Engystomops pustulosus | reverse complement strand
ATGAGATAGATATGAGATAGATAGATATGAGATAGATAGATAGATAGATAGATAGATAGGTATGAGATAGATAGATATGAGATAGATAGATATGAGATAGATAGATATGAGATAGATAGATATGAGATAGATAGATAGATAGATAGATAGATAGGTATGAGATAGATAGATAAATAGGAGTAGCAATGAGAAGATGCCTATTGTACCTGTATATGTGGGAGGAGCCATCAGTAGGTTCTTTGTCTTTCTAGGTGGAGCGATCATCCGGAATATCCATTCAAAGAAGAGTATTAAAGCTGAAGGACGACGCATATTCTTCCATCGACATCAGAGCCAATCCCGATGCAACCTCCTTCCTCGTCACTCCTGGCTCTTTAAACACCCCCCCCCACACACACACCATTGGTATTATCCAATCAAATTTTAATAAACATGTATTTTTTTTTATACAAGCTCGTGTGTCTTTGGATGTTTTGTTGGCATCCCAATATAAAGTTATAGACAATAGAGATACTGAGGAGGTAATTTTTTAAAAATAAAATGCCTTATTTTTTTTTCATATTTTAAGATGATATTTAAAATCTTTGCTGTGTCCTGTTTTAAAACAATTCAGCCCAATGTTTTTGGAATTCCTGTGCAAAACTCCAGTTCCGTGAGTAAAATGCTTGGGATATCAGGGCCTGGAACTGTGTATCTCACACATGCTGCAAATGTATTCATCATGGAATCTGAAAGAATCTGTTACTAAGTTAAGATTACTTAAAGGGGGTTTCCACCTAAAACTTAAATGGCCTAAATATTAGTAAATCAACACATAAAACAAGCCGTTGGTTTTACAAGGAGTTGGAAGGATAAGTTATCATAGGGAACATAAAAGTACTTTGATGGGACATCTTCGGGGTTAAATTCCAAGAAACCAAGTCACTCGTATTAGGAACCTCAACCTGTAGAACAGGAGGGGAGGAGCCTTTGAATGACTGAATAATTAGTGCCATAATTAGAGATGGGCGAATCGATTTGAACAAAGCAGAATTTGTTACGAATTTCAGGAAAACTTTGGTTCGGCACAAATCGGAAGTTTGCCGTGATTCGTGGGAACAAATTTTTTTTGGCCGTGAGTACAACGTGTTACATGGGGCAGAGAACTCCGAGAAGGAGAAAGGAACACCCCCGATCACATGTGCAGACCTGTAAGCCAATCAGCGACCGGCAGGCTTATGTGATGTCACAGCCCGATAAAAACTGCCGGCCATTTGCAATCCCGGCATCTCACACTGCATGTGCTGCCTGTAGCATCCAGCTGCTTGTGATCAGTAGCTGATGGAGTGATTTTTTCTCAAAGTCCAGGGTGTCAGTCTGTTTTGGGGGATCTGTATACCCCAAATTTCAATACTTATTTGTTGCTAAAGTTGATATCAAGAAATCCGAGTCAAATCCACATAGTGGATGGAGTGATTTTTGCTCAAAGTCCAGGGTGTCAGTTTTGGGGGTTATTTATTCCCCAAATTTCAATTCTTTTTTGCTGCTAAAGTAGATATCAAGACATCAGTTGTTGCTGTCACCTCTGCACTCTGTCATTGTGCCACTTTGTGGCCTACCATGCTTCCGCCACCTCCATAATTTGTCATTGAGCCACTCTGCGGCCTACTCATGCTGCTGCCAACTGACCGCTGTCACCCGGGAACACCCTGTGATTACCATAATGCTGTTTTCACCCTCCATCGCTCTATGACGTTGCCACTATGTTTGGTTTTACCCTTCATTTTATCTGTCAGAAGGAAGGAAAAACCTCAGAATTGATAGCCAAAAGCAGGAGTGGACACAGAACACAGAGGACATGCAAATATCCCATTTACTGCTCATCTCTGTTTTGGATCAACTCCTGTTTGTTTTTGGCTTTAGCAATACTGATGGATTATTGACCGATTGAAAGCGGACACTGACGGATGAAATGAAGGGCAAAATGATCAGTGACGTCAATGCACAATTACTGCCGACACCTTCTGCACTCTTTTGGGGTTTTCTACATGTATCTACGTTTAACAGAACAGGTTCTGTCGTAATCTATGGAATCATCTGATGTCAGTGTAAAAAGAGTGCACTCTCTGATGTTATAGTGGGATCTTGGCCCTCAGCTCGGTCCTTTCGAGCTGGCACAGACATTACCTTGTCAGGCTGTATCTAGGGGTCGTCTGTAACTAGGGGTCGTCTGTAAGTTGGGTGTCCTTAAGTAGGGGACTGCCTGTATATGAAGAAAGTTAATGCCATTACAGAATTAGACTCCTAATGGCCCACAATTTCCATACAGCCCAGGGCCCATGGCCGTCCTAATCCAAGACCGAATATGGTGGGTGGAAATAATTATGCAAAAAGAGACTTGTCACAATGTCACGTGATAATCTTCTTCAGTTCATTAAAATTTTGTGTATTACAAAGATATAGACAGTAGAGGAGATTAGATACTAGTAGATTGTCAGCCATATTGGAAGAGTGGGAGGAGTCATCACCGTGTTGTGTGTTATTTGGTGGAGCGATCATCCAGAATAGCCCGATGGTTAAAGGTGAAGGATGTCCAGTGGTTTTCTCCACCTTCCTCTTCCTTTAGTCAAAATTTTGGTAATGATAATTAGGATGATCCTTCCATCTAAAGAAGATAAAGAAAGTCAATACCAACCCTCCAGTCCCTCGTCCTTCCTAATTCTACTTGGACTCCCTGTTCTGTGACCTCTAAACCTCCTTACAAAAGAAGTCTATAAATCAGGGTCACATCTTTTTTATAAAATTTACCAAAATTTTGGTGATCGCTCTTACTTCTGATTAACATTGATTATTGATCACATTTTTGGAGGAATTTTAGGATAGCCATCGTCTGAACTCTTTGGTCTCGAATCAACTCACACTTCATATTTCCAGTAGCGCAGGTTTTGGTTGAGGCCATCGATCTCTTTCATGTCTTCGGGACTGAGATGGAAGTCAAAAACCTGCTCAGATTAGCGAAACAAAAATTTTTTAGGCATCGTCAACCATATAGAAGAGGCTGGACTCGGGGGGAAGCCATCTTGACACAGCATGGAAGGGTGGAGGGAGGCGGGGTGAACAGGGAGGTTATTAAAGGGAGGAACTTAAGGTGGACAGAGGTGAAGGCCACCATTTTATCTCGTCCGGCACACAAGACTGGCGTCGTTGTATTTGGTATCTAAAGGTGGTGGTGGGTGATGATGTGAGGGAGAGAGGTAAATATAGATGGAGCGTCTCGACAGTGATGGAGTCATTGGGTATCAGAATCTGGTCACCTGGACATTGAACTTCCTGGCTCTCTACAGATGTGTCCACCTTTACCATAGCTCAATTTTTTAAAAACTTTAATTTCTCAAAAAACTCAATACAACCTTGAGATAAACAAAGCTACCTAAGGTCCGACACGATCACCAAGAGGGGGCACACACAGATATAGTCTATATAGGATGGACGTCTCGAGACTATCAGAGAATCATGTGGGTTTAGATACCTGCTCAACTCCTGGTGGACATGTCCAGCCATAAAGATAGGACATGCAGGACACATGTTATTGTTACCCTAATTTGTAAAGTAGGGAAAGGTCCATACAAGAGCCCACATGGACACAGAATGAAAACCAATATTCTAGATCTCAGTTTTTACCTGGAAGTTCTGCCTCAAACGTTCCGGGCTAAAGCTTTTTACGATGGGCACCACCCCCCGCTGCATGGTGTATCGGATGGAGACTTGCACTGGACTTTTCTGATATTTCTTCCCAATGGAAATCAGGATTGGATTTTGCAAAATACTTGGCACCCCTTGATCTTTCCTGTTGGTGCAAAATATCTGTTGAGGTTATATTGGACCATCTATGTAATAGGATGACCACTAGTAGATGTACCCACCAGTTACCAGCTCCGGGGGATCCCAGCACCCCATATCCAACCAGAACAATGTCCTTAGATCTACAGAATTTCTGCAGCCCGTTCTGAGTCAGGTATGGGTGAAATTCTACCTGAAGGTGACAAAAAGAAAATCATACAGTGTCTGAGATGACCCTTATCATGGCCAGACCACCGTCGGTAGGCCAAGTATTTGAGTCCATAGATGAATAATTCTTCGATTGTTCTTATTTTACAAGTGACCGTTGTGTCAAATATGTGGCTCATGGTCAGGGAGTTACTACCTATGTGTCATGGACTGGTCTTTTTCCAATGACATATAAAGACTGAGATTTTAGATACTCCGTAGGGTTAAATGGCTAAAAAAAAGAGCTTAGAACCATAACAACACATCAACTATGCAAAGAATCTAAGTTACAAGATAATGGGTCCGCATCATATTCTCTTTGTCAAAGGTTACTGTGGATGCCCAACCATCCTGAGCCAAATTCATATATGCTGGCGTGCAAGGCGTGCCCATTGCGGTGCCCTTGAGTTGGTGGTAAACCCTGGAGTTGAAATGAACCTAGTTCCACACGATTATAAATTAATTCAGGTGCAACATAAATATGTAAAGAGGTGAATTCTAAATTCCTGGTATATTAGTAGGGGACAAATCTTAACCATAGAATTAAATGTTTAAGGTATGACTGCCTTGTGTCACCACTAGGTGGAGCTAGATATTTTTATGCATTTTTAAGCAGTTATAGCTCTGGCCAATAACCATCTGATGTATCTTTTACCTCTATGACATACTATAATCATACTATCATATAAGGAATGGAATTGATTGGCCAAAGAATTTTTTACCACCACCCAGTAGGAGGCGCTCTAACATGCTTTATTTCCTAACAACCTGATTGCAGACAGGTTTATATTTCAGTCCTGGCTTATTCAGAATCCTCTCCAGCAGCTCGCGGTTGAAGTTGGACACTCCGATAGATTTCACCAGCCCGGCGTCCTTACACTGCTCCAGAACCTGCAAGGAGAAGAACATGAGCCCCCTCAGGGGTAATTAGGAAGCCAGGTTTCGGTTCCAAAAAAAATCAGATGAATTAATTGAAAGCACACACTGTGCGGCCAGTGATCACCGCTGGGATTAGATTCTTATCTAAAGCACATTATGGCCGAGCGAGAAAGATTGTGTAATGTGAGCTGGAACCTCGCCAAGAAAGTGAGAATCCTCGTACAAGCGCGGAAGGAATATTGTGAAATATAGTATCTATATTCATGCTATGCTGCCATATGGTAACAGAATATACCGTCCCAGTGACAACCCCTATATAATACCGCCACATAGAGTCTCATGGTATACAGTTAGTGCATAACAATGTAAAATCTTTCCTCCACTACACATTACAAATTTGCAACGTTTTGACTCCACTGATTCTTTCTCAAGCATAAAGTGCAGTGCAAACATATATACACACACACACACACATATTATATATATACACACACCCAACATTACATCCACCCTTAATATATCAAACAAATATTAATGAATACATATTGTCCTATGCAGAAACATCTACTAAAATTAAATACATAATTGTGAGATACAATACAACCCAGGAAAACTATTTGACCACAGCAAAACTGGCGCGCATGCGCTGTGTCTCTAAACATTACTGCGCATGTGTTGTGTCTTTATGTCATGGCCGGTTACATGGTTACTCGTGTATACAAGTCGTATCCAGTTTTATATTTATTACATACATAAGTTATGTGCACAGCGTCAAGGTGGTGCGCATGCGCTGAACCTCTAAAGAGTACTGCACATACGTGGTCTCTTTATGTCATAGGCGATTACGTGGCTACCAGTGTAAACAAGTCGTATCCAGTGTTGTCATATTCATTACATACATATTTGTAATGTGTACTCCGCCAGGGTGGTGCGCATGTGCTGAATCTTTATAGACTAACGCACATACATGGTCTCTTTATGTCATAGGTGATTACATGGCTACCAGTGTAAACAAGTCGTATCCAGTGTTTTCATATTCATTACATAGATATATAAGGATGTAACTCAGGATCAGTACAGGATAAGTAATGTCATGTATGTACACAGTGACTGCACCAGCAGCAGAATAGTGAGTGCAGCTCTGGGGTATAATACAGGATGTAACTCAGGATCAGTACAGGATAAGTAATGTCATGTATATACACAGTGACTGCACCAGCAGCAGAATAGTGAGTGCAGCTCTGGGGTACAGTAGGAATAATAGCTTTCACCTTGATATCTGATATAAGAGATCTGTGTTCTGCTCTGTAAAGGTTTCAGATTCTGTAACTTGCAGGAAATCCCAGACGTTCCGGGTCGTTATGTAACATGTAAGAGCCTGTGAGACATATACTTATTAGCAACTGAATTCAACCCATTTATATCCTGAATAGTTGGTACATACAAGGTTTTAAATCCTTAAAAACTTTACTTGGTAGTGATTGGTGGAAGGGGGGGGGGGGATTATAATCTTGCATAACCAGCTAGCACATACCTTAGGTACACACCTACCTCCTGTGCGCCCTTCGGCAGCTAATGACTCGCAGACGCTGGATGTAGTGATCAGACATGTCTGAAGCTCTGGAGATGTTCGGTGGTGGCCATCTACATGAAACCTCCCGGGTCCTCCTCAACGATGGGAACAAGATGCCGGTGTTAGGACTGGGCACGTTCAGCCCCGAAATCGTATGTATTATTGTCATATACGTTTATCAGGTGCTTAAGTTTGGAATTTCTTGGGACTATATTCAATGTTATGACTGGGGGGATCCCTAATGCAATACAAGGTCATCTAGGTCTGGGGTCCCATGAATGGTGAACGTTACACTGCCCAGACCATTCCGATGAAACCTAAGGTCTGGTGGAACAGGAGGCCTATGGTGTCCATCCTGGCCATGGCTTCAAGGTCATGTATAAAGAGAGAAGTCAGACCAATAGTTGGTGGTTACATCAACTGAGAGGGGGGCTCTCCGTTTCGAGACTCTCTTTGTAATAGAAAGTCCATGGGGACCAGGGGTGACTAGCTAAAGGTGACAAGGTGTCCGGAGACCCAAAAAAAGCTAGACCATGCCCAAGTAGAGGTCTTTCAAGGAGCCAGTCTGTAGAGTTAACTACAGAACTCACCAGAAGAAGCCCGAGACCCTGTGTGTGTGAGCCTGACACTTCTCTGGGAAGTCTTCTCATGGTTGTCTCACATGCCCAATTATTCCAGCCAATTTATCCATCACATCTTTTGGCACAATCTGAAAATAAAGGTTTTTGAGGAACTCTGACCCCTATGTATCTCCTTCCCCAACCTGAGATGTCCATCGGGGAGGTAACCGGGTCTATCAGATCTTACAGCTCCCAGAATTCAAAATGGTTGCTTTATAGGGAACCTGTCATCAGGAATCCTTGTTCCGGCTCACCCATGTGCCCATAGAGAATGGTGTACACATTGCCAAAGGGATTTTATAGTAGAACAGGGTTTTTTTTTTTTAAAAAAAGGAAAAATGTTAGATCAAAGTTTACCTTTCTTTATGCAGAGCAATGTCCCTAGTCTCATGGGTGGAGCAGTGAGGAGAGGGGCAGATATGTATGACGTCCTGAGGAGGGAAGAGATGGGGGGAGGAGATATGGAGGACATAAGAGTGGCCGGTGAGGAGTGGGGCAGACATTTGATGTCCTGAGAGGGGAAGAGATGGGGGGAGGAGATATGGAGGATATGGGAGTGGCCAGTGAGGAGTGGGGCAGACATGTATGATGTCCTAAGGCGGGAAGCAATGGGGGCAAGGAGATATGTGGGACATGGGAGTTTTTTAAAATTTGAAATCAATGCATGATGGAGCAATTTCCTGAGGGTGGTGGGAAACCACTACTCACTGGCCACTCCCATGGGACTAGGGTCACAGTTTTGCCTACAGAAAGGTAAACTTTGATCCAACTTATCTTTTTTTTTTTTTTTTTAAAAGACAGTTTTACTATAAATTTGTCTTGGCAATGTGTACACTATTCTCTATGGGTTCATGGGAGAGCCAGAAAAGGAGGCTCCTGATGACAGGTTCCCTTTTAAGTCACTTTACCTTTAAGGATGCCTTTGTATTTTAGTACTACCAACATTATTGATCATTCTTAACTTCAGGTTTCAGCTAAATTGCTCCCAACAAACTCCCAGATGGGCTCCATTGATGAAGCTACAGACACGCTTGACCCGGTAAGCCAACACAAGTGGTAGCTTCTTGTCCATGTTGTCCATGACTTTATCTTCACAACTTGACCTTTCGTAGACTACACTGAACAGTGTGGAAGAGGCCACCAAGACTGCGTTGGATATTGGGTACCGCCATGTGGACAGTGCCTACGCATACCTGATAGAAGAAAGTCTGGGGAAGGTCTTTCGAGAGAAGTTCCTGGATGGGACCTTGAAAAGAGAAGATCTGTTCTATACATCTAAGGTAGGTTGCCCTAATGATATCTACATGGACTTTATAATCAAATACCCTTTAACCCCTAAAGTTGTATAATTCATGCTTCTGTTTTGTAAGTTCTAGAACTTCCTTTGACCACTATTGTTCTCATATAGCTTCTCCCTAAAATGCGGTTGGGAGCCCGTTAAGAATTGTTTTTGAATTTTTACAAAATTTCTCCCCGAATTGTTAGCTCTGAACCTTTCCATCAGCCCTCGTGTTCTCCGGGCTCTAGAAAGATCACTTCATTCCCTCACGGTATTATATTGACCTCTACCCTCTACCTCCCATCCCATAACATTTCAGGTAAACTACAACATCTACACGTTAGGCAAACTTGGCAATCAGGAGTGAAGTTACCCCAGATTCTGGCACCTCCCTCCACACTGAAAGATCCTCAGGGGATGGTCTTGTGGGTGGGAAAAATAAGAGGGGGAGGGTTTGATTACAAAAGTCCTTCTTGAATCTGTTGTGTTTCTCCTCAGCCAGGAGAGGACCTCATGTCTGTTGATGAGAACGGAGCCGTTGCTTTTGATAATGTGGATCTTTGCCAGACCTGGGAGGTGAGGATTTTTTGGTAATTAGGGCCCAACCCTCTTGCTTTCGGCACTACTGTGGGGTTTTCTCTAAACCTGTGTGCACTTGTACACCCTACTGTATACAGCCATTAGCGTGTCACTAATTGTCCAATCATACTCTAGACAATGTTCACTGACGCATGTACTTTAATGTATGTGGTTGGTATGCGCAACATTTTTTATTTTTGTTATTTAGTGCATGCACAGTTAAGTATTCTTGACATCTATTGCGGTATTATTTAGGAGCCATACAGTTATTCATTATTTAGGGACTTGGGGGCGGTAACGTAAATTATTTATACGTGGTTTTCAAACAGACTGGTGCGCATGCGCTCTCTCTCTCTCGCTAAACAGCAGTGCATGTGTGGTTTCTTTATGTCACAGCCTGTGACATGGCTACCAGTGTAAATTAGTTGGAGCCGCTGTTGTCATATTCATTACATAGGTTTATAAGGATGTGTACAGCACCAGAGTGGTGCGCATGCGCTCTATCGTCAAACAGTAGCAAGGATGTGTGGTTTCTTTATGGCACAGCCGGTGACATGGCTACCAATGCAAATTAGCCAGAGATACTGTTGTTATATTTATTACATAAGTATATAAGTTTGTCTACAGCACCAGACTGATGCGCTTGCGCTATGTCTCTAAACAGTAACACATATGCATGTTTTTTTTATATCCCAACCTGTTACTTGGCTACCAGTGTAAATTAGCCACAGACACTATAGACCTTATACATTAAACTAGATTCATTATACCTATTCATTAAATAGGTGTATAAGAATGTTTACAGTACCAAACTGTTGCGCATGCGCGGTGACTGTAAATGGTAATGCGTGTTTCTGGTTTCTTTATGTTCCGGCCAGTTACATGGCTTCCAGTAGTCATAGCCGTGGTTGTCATATTCATTACATAGATATATAAGGAATGTGTACAGCCCCAGGATGAAATAATATGAAATACTTGCTATTCTAGCAGCGGTTACAACTGTTTTTCACTGCTAAGCTGTAGCTGTAAGCGGCTGTGACATAAAAAATGTGTGTGTTTCTGTTTAGAGATACAACGCATGCGCACCACCATGACGCTGTACACTTTCCTTATATCTATGTAATGAATATGACAACACTGGATACAACTTGTAGCCAAGTAATTGCCTATAACATAAAGAGACCATGTATGTGCGTTAGTCTTTAGAGATTCAGCGCATGCGCACCACCCTGACGCTTCGGCCATTTGCAATCCCGGCATACACAATGCATGTGCTGCCTGTAACATACTGTAGCTGATTAGTAGCTGATCGAGTGAGAAAGGATTTTAGTGAAGTGATTTTTCATCAAAGGTTCCAGTGTGTATGTATTGTATTCAGTCTGTTTTTTGGGGGATCTGTATTACCCCAAATTTCAAGATATATTGTTGCTAAAGTTGATATCAAGAAATCGAGTCAAAATCCACATAGTGGAGGATGGAGTGATTTTGCTCAAAGTCCACGGTGTGGTAGTTTGGGGGTTGATTATTCCAAATTTCATTCTTTTTGTGCTGCTAAAGTAGATATCAAGACTCAGTTGTTGCTGTCACCTCCACACCTATATCATTGTGCACTTTGTGGCCTCCATGTTTCCGCCACCCTCCATAATTGTCATTGTGCCCACCCTGCGGCCTACTCATGCTGTGCGCCAACTGACCGCTGTCTCCCGGAACACCCTGTGATTTCATAATGCTGTTTTCACCCTCCATCGCTTATGACGTTGCCACTATGTTGGTTTTCCCCTTCATTTACCGTCAGAGGAATGAAGAAGACATGAAAAGCTTCAGGATTGATGGCACCAAAAGCAAGAAGGAGAGGAGTGGATACAGAACACAGAGGACATGCAAGTATCCCATTTACTGGTCATCTCTATTCTGGATCCTGTTAACAGAACAGGTTCTGTAGTAATCTATGGAATCATCTGATGTCAGTGTAAGAAGAGTGCACATTGTGATGTTATAGTGGGATCTTGGCCCTCAGCTCGGTCCTTTCGAGCTGGCACACAGACATTACTTGTCAGGCTGTATCTAGGGGTCGTCTGTAAACTAGGGGTCGTCTGTAAGTTGGGTGTCCTTAAGTAGGGGACTGCTGTATATGAAGAAAGTTAATGCCATTACAGAATTAGACTCCTAATGGCCCACAATTTCCATACAGCCCAGGGCCCATGGCCGTCTAATCCAAAGACCGAATAGGTGGGTTGGAGGTGGAAGGTGAAATAATTTGCAAAAAGAGACTTGCACCCAATGTCACGTGATAATCTTTCAGTCATTAAAATTTTGTGTATTACAAAGATATAGACAGTAGAGGAGATTAGATACTAGTAGATTGTCAGCCATATGAGGAAGAGTGGGAGGAGTAATCACCGTGTGGTGTGTTATTTGGTGGAGCGATCATCCAGAATAGCCCGATGGGTTAAAGGTGAAGGATGTCCAGTGTTTTCTCCACCTTCCTCTTCCTTTAGTCAAAATTTTGGTAATGATAATTAGGATGATCCTTCCATCTAAAGAAGATAAAGAAAGTCAATACCAACCCTCCAGTCCCTCGTCCTTCCTAATTCTACTTGGACTCCCTGTTCTGTGACCTCTAAACCTCCTTACAAAAGAAGTCTATAAATCAGGGTCACATCTTTTTTATAAAATTTACCAAAATTTTGGTGATCGCTTTTACTGCTGATTAACATTGATTTTGATCACATATTTTTGAAATAATTTTAGCATGGTCATAGTCTGAACTCTTTGGTCTCTAATCAACTCACACTTCATATTTCCAGTAGCGCAGGTTTTGGTTGAGGCCATCGATATCTTTCATGTCTCCGGGACTGAGATGGAAGTCAAAAACCTGCTCAGATTAGCGAAAACAATTTTCGCACTGGCTCAACCTATGGAAGAGGCTGGACTCGGGGGGGGGGGAAGCGGGAGGAAGCATATTGACACGCATGGAAGGGTGGAGGGAGGCGGGGTGAACAGGGAGGTTATTAAAGGGAGGAACTTAAGGTGGACAGAGGTGAAGGCCACCATTTTATCTCGTCCGGCACACAAGACTGGCGTCGTTGTATTTGGTATCTAAAGGTGGTGGTGGGTGATGATGAGAGGGAGAGAAATAAGAGGTAGGAGGGTGAATATAGATGGAGCGTCTCGACAGTGATGGAGTCATTGGGTATCAAAATCTGGTCATCTGGACATTGAACTTCCTTGCTCTCTACAGAAGTGTCCACCTTTACCCTAGCTCAATTTTTTAAAAACTTTAATTTCTCAAAAAACTCAATACAACCTTGAGATAAACAAAGCTACCTAAGGCACGACACGATCACCAAGAGGGGGCACACACAGATATAGTCTATATAGGATGGACGTCTCGAGACTATCAGAGAACATGTGGGTTTAGTACCTGCTCAAAACCTCACCCGGTGGACATGTCCAGCCATAAGATAGGACATGCAGGACACATGTTATTGTTACCCTAATTTGTAAAGTAGGGAAAGGTCCATACAAGAGCCCACATGGACACAGAATGAAAACCAATATTCTAGATCTCAGTTTTTACCTGGAAGTCTGCCTCAAACGTTCCGGGCTAAGCTTTTTACGATGGGCAAACCCCCGCTGCATGGTGTATCGGGATGGAGACTTGCACTGGACTTTTCTGATATTTCTTCCCAATGGAAATCAGGATTGGATTTTGCAAAATACTGGCACCCCTTGATCTTCTGTTGGTGCAAAATATCTGTTGAGGTTATATGGACCATCTATGTAATAGGATGACCACTAGTAGATGTACCCACCAGTTACCAGCTCCGGGGGATCCCAGCACCCCATATCCAACCGAACAATGTCCTAGATCTACAGAATTTCTGCAGCCCGTTCTGAGTCAGGTATGGGTGAAGAATCTACCTGAAGGTGACAAAAAAGAAAATCATACAGTGTCTGAGATGACCCTTATCATGGCCAGACACCGTCGGTAGGCCAAGTATTTGAGTCCATAGATGAATAATTCTCGATGTTCTTATTTTACAAGTGACCGTTGTGTCAAATATGTGGCTCATGGTCAGGGAGTTACTACTATGTGTCATGGACTGGTCTTTCCAATGACATATAAAGACTGAGATTTTAGAGACTCCGTAGGGTTAAATGGCTAAAAAAAGAGCTTAGAACCATAACAACAAATCAACTATGCAAAGAATCTAAGTTACAAGATTAATGGGTCCGCATATATTCTTTTGTCAAAGGTTATGTGGATGCCCAAACATCCTGAGCCAAATTCATATATGTGGCGTGCAAGGTCGTGCCCATTGCGGTGCCTGTGAGTTGGTGGTAAACCTGGAGTGAAATGAACCTAGTTCCACACGATTATAATTAATTCAGGTGCAAACATAAATATGTAAAGAGGTGATTATAAATTCTGGTATATTAGTAGGGGACAAATCTTAACCATAGAATTAAATGTTTAAGGTATGACGGCCTGTGTGTCACCACTAGGTGGAGCTAGATATTTTTATGCAATTTAAGCAGTTATAGATCTGGCCAATAACCATCTGATGTATCTTTTACCTCTATGACTACTATAATAAACTATCATTAAGGAATGGAATTGATTGGCCCAAAGATTTTTTACCACCACCCAGGGAGGCGCTCTCAACATGCTTTATTCCTAACAACCTGATTGCAGACAGGTTTTATATTCAGTCCTGGCTTATTCAGAAATTCTCTCCAGCAGCTCGCGGTGAAAGTTGGACACTCCGATAGATTTCACCAGCCCGGCGTCCTTACACTGCTCCAGAACCTGCAAGGAGAAGAACATAGCGCCCCTCAGGGGTAATTAGGAAGCAGGTTTCGGTTCCAAAAAAAATCAGATGAATTAATTGAAAGCACACACGTGCGGCCCAGTGATCAACGCTGGGATTAGATTCTTATCTAAAGCACATTATGGCCGAGCGAGAAAATTGTGTAATGTGAGCTGGAACCTCGCCAGAGAAAGTGAGAATCCTCGTACAAGCGCGGAAGGAATATTGTGAAATATAGTATTATATTCAATGCTATGCTGCCATATGGTAACAGAATATACCGTCCCAGTGACAACCCTATATAATAACCGCCACATAGAGTCTCATGGTATACAGTCGTGCATAACAAGTAAAATCTTTCCTCCATTACACATTACAAAATTTGCAACGTTTGACTCCACTGATTCTTTCTCAAGCATTAAAGTGCAGTGCAAACATATATACAACACACACACACACATATATATATAACACACACCCAACATTACATCCACCTTAAATATCAAACAAATATTAATGATGAAACATATTGTCCTATGCAGAAACATCTACTAAAATTAATAACATATTGTGAGATACCATAAAACCCAGGAAAACATTGACCACGCTAAACTGGAGCGCATGCGCTGTGTCTCTCTAACAATTACTGCGCATGTGTTGTCTTTAGGTCATGGCCGGTTACATGGTTACTCGTGTATACAAGTCGTACCAGTTTTATATTATTACATACATAAGTTATGTGCACAGCGTCAAGGTGGTGCATGCGCTGAACCTCTTACGAGTACTGCACATACGTGGCCATAGGCAACTACATCGGCTACCAGTGTAAACAAGTCGTATCCAGTGTTGTCATATTCATTACATACATATTGTAGTGGTACTCCGCCAGGGTGGTGCGCATGTGCTGAATCTTTATAGACTAACGCACATACATGGTCTCTTTATGTCATAGGGGATTACATGGCTACAGTGTAAAAAGTCGTATCCAGTGTTTTCATATTCATTACATAGATATATAAGGAATGTGTACAGCGTCACGGTGGTGCGCATGCGCTACATCTCTAAAGACTAACGCACATACGTGGTCTCTTTATGTTATAGGCAATTACATGGCTACAAGTCGTATCCAGTGTTTTCCTATTCATTACATAGATATATAAGGAATGTGTACAGCGTCAGGGTGGTGCGCATGTGCTACATCTCTAAAGAGTAACGCACATAGTGGTCTCTTTACGTCATAGGCGATTACGTGGCTATCAGTGTAAACAAGTCATATCCTGTGTTGTCATATCAATCATACATGTAAGGAATGTGTACAGCGTCAGGGTGGTGCGCAGATGCGTACATCTCTAAGACTAACGCACACATCGTGGTCTCTTTATGTATAGGCAATACATGGCTACAAGTCGTATACCGTGTTTTCATATCATACATAGATATATAAGAATGTGCACAGCGTCACGGTGGTGCGCATGCGCTGTATCTCTAAAGACTAACGCAATATGGTCTCGTATGTTATAGGCATTACATGGCTAAAGTCGTATCCAGTGTTTAATATTCATTAAATAGATATATAAGGAATGGTGTACAGCGTCAGGGTGGTGCGCATGTGCTACATCTCTAAAGAGTAACGCACATACGTGGTCTCTTTACGTCATAGGTGATTACGTGGCTATCAGTGTAAACAAGTCATATCCTGTGTTGTCATATTCATTACATAGATATATAAGGAATGTGTAGAGCGTCAGGGTGGTGCGCATGCGCTACATCTCTAAAGACTAACGCACATACGTGGTCTCTTTATGTTATAGGCAATTACTTGGCTACAAGTTGTATCCAGTGTTGTCATATTCATTACATAGATATAAGGAAAGTGTACAGCGTCATGGTGGTGCGCATGCGTTGTATCTCTAAACAGAAACACACACATTTTTTATGTCACAGCCGCTTACAGCTACAGCTTAGCAGTGAAAAACAGTTGTAACCGCTGCTAGAATAGCAAGTATTTCATATTATTTCATCCTGGGGCTGTACACATTCATTATATATCTATGTAATGAATATGACAACCACGGCTATGACTACTGGAAGCCATGTAACTGGCCGGAACATAAAGAAACCAGAAACACGCATTACCATTTACAGTCACCGCGCATGCGCAACAGTTTGGTACTGTAAACATTCTTATACACCTATTTAATGAATAGGTATAATGAATCTAGTTTAATGTATAAGGTCTATAGTGTCTGTGGCTAATTTACACTGGTAGCCAAGTAACAGGTTGGGATATAAAAAAAACATGCATATGTGTTACTGTTTAGAGACATAGCGCAAGCGCATCAGTCTGGTGCTGTAGACAAACTTATATACTTATGTAATAAATATAACAACAGTATCTCTGGCTAATTTGCATTGGTAGCCATGTCACCGGCTGTGCCATAAAGAAACCACACATCCTTGCTACTGTTTGACGATAGAGCGCATGCGCACCACTCTGGTGCTGTACACATCCTTATAAACCTATGTAATGAATATGACAACAGCGGCTCCAACTAATTTACACTGGTAGCCATGTCACAGGCTGTGACATAAAGAAACCACACATGCACTGCTGTTTAGCGAGAGAGAGAGAGCGCATGCGCACCAGTCTGTTTGAAAACCACGTATAAATAATTTACGTTACCGCCCCCAAGTCCCTAAATAATGAATAACTGTATGGCTCCTAAATAATACCGCAATAGATGTCAAGAATACTTAACTGTGCATGCACTAAATAACAAAAATAAAAAATGTTGCGCATACCAACCACATACATTAAAGTACATGCGTCAGTGAACATTGTCTAGAGTATGATTGGACAATTAGTGACACGCTAATGGCTGTATACAGTAGGGTGTACAAGTGCACACAGGTTTAGAGAAAACCCCACAGTAGTGCCGAAAGCAAGAGGGTTGGGCCCTAATTACCAAAAAATCCTCACCTCCCAGGTCTGGCAAAGATCCACATTATCAAAAGCAACGGCTCCGTTCTCATCAACAGACATGAGGTCCTCTCCTGGCTGAGGAGAAACACAACAGATTCAAGAAGGACTTTTGTAATCAAACCCTCCCCCTCTTATTTTTCCCACCCACAAGACCATCCCCTGAGGATCTTTCAGTGTGGAGGGAGGTGCCAGAATCTGGGGTAACTTCACTCCTGATTGCCAAGTTTGCCTAACGTGTAGATGTTGTAGTTTACCTGAAATGTTATGGGATGGTGGTATCTATCTATCTCATATCTATCTATCTCATATATATCTATCTATCGATCTGCGTCATAATACTCACATTAACAATTCCACATAACGAATGTTTTTGTTCAGAGCTTCCACCTCCTTCATTTCCTGGACTGTCAGCGAGAAGTCAAATATCTATAAATTTAAGAAGAACATAAAATGTAAAATACCAAAAAAGTGACAACCAGCTTAAAAACATTATGGCCAGATGTATCACAGTTGTGGTGCACTAGTTCCTCCCTGCTCTTCTATCCTCCTACACAGGGACACTTCTCTGTACTGTCTCTCCCCCTCTTCCTGCTCTTCTATCCTCCTACACAGGGACACTTCTCTGTACTGTCTCTCCCCCTCTTCCCGCTCTTCTTCTGCTACATATAGGGGGACCTTCTCTGTAATTTATCTCTCCCCTCTTCCGCCTCTTCTCTTCTATCCTGCTAACAATGGGGACCCTGTTCTCTGGTACTGTCTCTCCCACCTCTCTTGCTCTTCTACCTCTCCACCTGTGGACGCCTTCTCTGTACTGTCTCTCCACCTCTCCTTTTTTTCTATCTTACTATGCAGGAACACATCTCTTGAATGTCTCTCCCCCTCTTCCTGCTCTTCTATCCTGCTACATGGGGACACTTCTCTGTACTGTCTCTCCCCCTCTTCCTGCTCTTCTATCCTGCTACATGGGGACACTTCTCTGTACTGTCTCTCCCCTCTGCTTTTTCTGCTATCCTGCTATGCGGAAACATGTCTCTTTAGTGTCTCTCCCCCTCTTCCTGCTCTTCCACCCTGCTACACGGGGACACTTCTCTGTAATGTCTCTCCCCCTCACCTTGCTCTTCTATCCTGCTACATGGGGACCATTTTCTGTAAAGTCTCCCCCCCTCTCCTTGCTCTTCTTTCCTGCTACAAAGGAAAACATCTCTTTAATGTCTCCCCCCCCTCTTCCTGCTCTTCTATTCTGCTAC
>WNYA01000205.1:177804-209115 GCA_019512145.1 Engystomops pustulosus | reverse complement strand
GCTCTTCTATCCTGCTACATGGGGACACTTCTCTGTACTGTCTCTCCGATACTTCCTGCTACACAGGACACTTCTCTGTAGTGTTTCTCTCCCTCTTCCTGCTCTTCCATCCTGCTACACAGGAACACTTCTCTGTACTGTCTGCAGCCCCCACACACTTCTCTTCTATCCTGATACACGGGGACACTTCTTTATACTGTCTCTCTCCCTATTCCTGCTCTTCTATTCTGCTACACGGGGACACTTCTCTGTACAGTCTTTCCCCCTCTCCTTGCTCTTCTATCCTGCTACACAGGAACATGTCACTGTACTGTCTCTCTTCCACCCACTGCTCTTCTATCCTGATACACGGGGACACTTCTCTGTACTGTCTCTTCCTCTCTCCTTGCTCTTCTATCCTGCTAAACAGGGACACTTCTTTGTATTGTCTCTTCCCCCACACACTACTCTTCTACCTGGCTCTGAGCTGCTGCTTTTGTAGAAAATTTGTAGCTAGAAGCTCCAGAACTATAAACAGAGGCTGCATGTAATGTAAACACTGGCTGAGCTCTGCTGTTGAACTATACAGGGGACATACTGCTCTGCTGCTGTACTATATAGGAGACACACTGCATTTTGTTGTTTTGGTGCAAAATTACTGCGACAAAATGAAAAGTCACTAAAACAAAAAAATATAACAAGTGATAACCTCTGGCACATTGATTTTTTTAGCCTGGATCGGGCAGGAGAGTAATTACATTATATATTTTAATGGGGTTAATTGTTTTTTTTCTATAAAAAGCTCAAAGTCGTCCCCTTCACTTCCCAAATAAAAAAATGACAACATTTCAGCGCCCCCTAGTGGAGGTCCAAACATAAGTAACCTGGAAGTTTTCTCTGATCCTCTCTGGATTGAAACTTTTTGGAATGACCACAACGCCTCTTTGAACGTTGAATCTTAGTGCAACTTGAGCTGAAGTCTTGCCGTACTTTTCACCGATGCGAATTAAGACTGGATCCTCTAGAAGAGGCGGAGAGGAGACATTAACCCTATAATGATAGAAAGAAGTTCAAACTCATTCATTCGGTATCACTATGAAGGAGCTACATCCTGTATTATACTCCAGAGCTGCACTCACTATTCTGCTGATGGTGGAGTTCAAACATGACTTTAATTAACCGGAACTCCAGCAATTGGGAGAATGATGGAATAAAATCCCCCATACAGAATGGACTTGCCCTTCATGCACTTCTAACAGAATTTTTAGGCATAGGAACACTGCAGATATTGACAACTCAGTCTCTGCAGTTCCATAAATATATTATATTATCAACCATGTTAGGCCTCCGTGAATAATTGATATCAATTTTAAACCCATCATACCTATGGACCACTAATGATTCTTGTTTTTGATCCCTCTAGTCCACGAGGAATGTTCGATATTAGCCCACACCAAATTAGACCACCATGGATTATGGATATAGAAATAAAACCTATTCCCACCACCATATGTTGTAGTTATTTACCACTAATCCCCTCTTGACCTACAGGGATTTCGGATGATTAACCATCCCAACCACCACGGATAATGGATCACTATAGACAAGCACGGATTCTAGGTGTTGACCATTAAAGACTAGAGCAGACCCATCTAGTCTATAGGGATATTAGACAGTAGTCTATGTCCAGCTTAGGCCACCAGCGATAAATTATTTCTACATCAAACCTTTGCTCAAGCTAGACCACCAGCAATTCTAGGTATTGACCACCCCTCCTCTCCAGTTTCCCATGGACACTAGATATTGGCCAATAGCCATTATAGACCACCAGAGATAATGGACATTCATATATATTCTATGTGCCCTAACTTCTCTAGTCTACAAGGAATATTTGATATTAGTCCATAACCATCCTAGACCACCAATAGATCATAGGTTTTAAAGACCATAAGACCACCAGAGATTCAAGGTAGTTATCATTAAACCCTACTTAGACCTCAGGAAGGTCAGGTGATAAACCTACCCAGACCACCACCGCTTCTAGGTGTTGACCACTTGAACCCTCCAGCCCCCGCATCAAGAATATTAGCCTTAAACTGCCTTGGACCACAAGCGATAATTTAAATTCTATATTATTATTGATGCCTAAACCGCTCTGGACCCCAGTGACATTCACGTGCATACTCTACGTACCATGATGCATCACGGCACGTCCCAATTGGACTATAACCCACAATGACGATGTCGTGTTGTTGGCAGAACTCCATTAACTTTGGCTGGGTGAAGTACGGATGGCATTCAACCTACACCAACAAAGTAGATGTAAGGAAGACATATTTCCATGGCCAAAATCCCACCAAAATCACTAGAATTGAGCTGGTTATACCTGGTTAGTGGTGGGCTTGTGCTTCAATCCTGGCTTATTGAGAATCAGTTCTAGTTGTCTTCTGTTAAAATTGGAGACCCCCAAGGATTTTACGAGGCCGGCATCTTTGCATTCTTCTAAAGCCTGTGCCAAGATAAGATGAGTCTATTTACCGTAATGTGTACAGCCTAAATATGAGGCATTCCATGGAAGTTCTGGACAGTATAAGACACGCCCCTGTTAACGCCCCCGAATAACCCGTTTAGCACAGTCCACACCTATTTCCCTTAGTTAATCTAAAAGATAACAGGAAAACTGATAATTATGATGTTCTTCAAAGTCCATCAAGCACCCAATGACCAAGCTCCTGCTCGCTCCATCATGAATGGTCCTACAGAATACTATAGTACATTGTAAGTAGCCTTACCTCCCAGGTAGCGCGCAGATCCGTCTTGTGATACAGAAACTTTCCATTTTCATCTCTTGGATATATTGCATCGCCTGGCTGCAAAAGATAAAATATTTTTACCTATACGGCAAGATTTGGAGGGGCCAGCTCAAGCTCTGAGGCGCGTGATGTCCCATTACAAACTGCAGCACATAGGATATACTATAAATATGAGATAGAAGGGTGTGCCACTTTTCGGAGCTCCACCATTTGGGATAAGGGTGCTTTCTTGACCCTATTAGTAGCTGGATGGTGAAAGGAGCAAAGACTGAGGTTTACCTTGAAGGCCATTGGTAGCTCGACTATATATAGATCCACATAATCCAAACCCAATGTCTTCAAGGTCCTTTCCAAGGTCGGTCGAACAAGTTCTGGTGGATGACAAGTATTCCAAAGCTAAAACAATAAATAGGGCAAATAAAGTTAGGACAGTAATTACAGCAAATATTTTACAGAGTCCAGCTAGCCGCACAACTAGGGGTAGCTAGATGCTTCCCCAACTGGTGGGGACAGCAGTTTTTAGTCATATTTTATCATCATTATTTTTTCCTAAGCATAGGTGATAAATTTATGATACCGGAAACCCCCTTGATCATGAGAATAAGGGTTCCATTTCCACATTCCAAAGGTAGTCCACATGGTATGGGCCATCATTCCAACCAAAAACTCCACGAATGGTTGGGATAGAGTAGCAGATAAATTGTTCTCACCACTAATTCCTATCAGTTGGATAGGCATTGACTGGAGAAGAAGTGTAGATTTGTGATCACCTTTAGAATTTAAGGGATACTAGACCACCATTCTCATGATCATTGGTGGTCCTAGAAGAGGGCTATTTGGCAGTATGATTAAATTCCATGACTACATCAAGGTAGGCTCCTTGTATGACTGTAGTGCTACCATTGAGTGATGTTTTTGGTCGGACACTGTCTATTGATTCAGATTCTTTGAGATTCTGTACCTATATGATGTGAAAACTGGAAATTATATCAAGTTCTGGAAGAAAACTCCTCAGAAACCATTCAGCTATTTGTGTCTTTGGATACAAACCATAATAGGGAGCCAAAAGCTGTCTGGTGGGCCTTAGAATTCCTGGAAATTTGGGAGAACCTGAAATGGCCTTGTAGGACCAGGAGTCTATCCAACTTAAAAACCAATGATGCGTCGTCTTGTCTTGGAAGAGGTCACGACAGCCGCTCATTGGCAAAAGACCTGCTATGAATAATCATCTGCCAGGAGAATATTATACTACTACTCATCCATAAAATTAATGAGAGTTATTCTTGAGGAGCGAGATGGTCCTTCTAGGCCAAGGCTAAAATTACCAATGAGTTGGACAAGATTTTTTATTTTCAGTGCAAACTAAAATACTATGAATATTACTAACTTCCACAGACCATGATTGACAGTCTGATAAGAGGTATAACAGTAGGTCCACACACCTTTCCACAGTAGAAGATGTCTTCTCTCTTAACCTTGCCTTCAGCTATCTTTGTTCTGATAGCCTCGCCAACCTCATGCTCATTGTAGTACACGTAAGCACCATCGATGTGACGATATCCAATGTCAATGGCCAATTTGACAGACTCCAAGCATGTTCCTTTTGGGGTCTGCAAGATTTGAGATAATAATTATTGGACGTGTCCATCTTAAGTCTAAGTACAAGAACTGTTTATTATTTTTAGTGTATTGGATATCAGTATGGTGTGAAAAACTACCACCACCAATTCCAAAATATATGGAAAGCCCTTTGACATTAGAGCAAAGAGTGTAGAGTAGGAGTCAATAGCTTTGATATAGAGTCCTAAGTATTTAGAAGAACAATGGTTCTTCCACCAATTCCTTCCTGTGTGCCTTCATGGACACACAGAGGTTAATGTTGATGGACGGGAGGGTAACTGAGCAAGGCTTTGTGGGACCATCTATTAAGGTTATCCGAGGACCAGAGATGCTTTGATGAAGTACAAAAACTGCCACAGGGCATATAACAATGTTCCACAGATTACGTCAAACATCCTGAGTTTGCTTCATTTGTGTAGGATCATGTGGTAGAAGTCACTGGATCTAAGTATGGAACTAAAGCTACCACCAAATCAAAAAGATCCCCCAACTGAGACCCTTTGGGCCCACAATGAGTCTACTTGTTGGTAAATACACTTTTTTGGGTCAATAAACCATCTTCTATTGAGGAAGAACTTGACTAAGTCGAGCTTTGACCAGAAGACACTGTACCATAGGGTAAACGGCCAACTATGGACCCTTTCTCTATATCATTTTAAGAGATAACTACACTTTGGTCCTATCAAAATCTATCTAGGGATAAGATCTTTGACATCCAACAATAGTGCCCAACCATGCTCTTGGGTCAAATGGTGATAAATTCGATCATTACTTTCTTACTGCAGATCTCAACTTATTCAACAATTTGGTAGGGATGATAATGGTACTACCATCATACTTTGACACCCAACATCAGTACCAGAAAGTACTGTTTTGGCATAATGGCATGGGATTTTCTTTGCCAAGTTGACTCATAAGGCCACTTGGGCAATGAAGCTATTTTCAAGACATTGGTCACGAGTCACAATGATCTAAATCCATTGTTACCATCGTAGAACAAGCCCTCAACATCCAATTCAGGGCCAAGCAATTATCATGCTCTTGGGGGTCAAATTGTCCAATTGTCTAGACCGGTAAAATCAGAGAGTTAGAGATTCCTTCATTGGACACTTAAAGTGGACCTGAATGATTTGAAGATAACCCCTGTCCTACATTGTCTTGTTGGGTTATCTGAGGACCACATGTGCTTTGATGAAGTACAAAAACTGCCATAGGGTGTACAGCACTGTCCCGCAAATTACGGCAAACATCCTGAGTGTGCTTCATTCATAGCTCAGTGTGAGATCATGTGGAGAAAAGTCACCGGGTCTTGGAGGACTTCACTCTCGAATATTACTGTAGGGTAATATAATACAAGCATTGTATGCCCCAGATCAAGTGTTCCTCACTCTCTGGGAACTGCTGGCTAAACAGATCTTCAAGGTTGTTGGAAATTGTTCCAGATTGTAGTTGTATTGTATTAATATAATATGTCATCAAATGATGAGATGGAAGTGCCCCTTTAAATAAGATGTGGCTCATCTTTAAGGATTCCAATATACCTCAATATGTATGTATGATGATATACCCTCATGTGTTAATGGTTAAGCAGTAAGGAATTTTTCTAAAAACCCGTTGCAAGTGGTGAACCATAAACCGGGACCTCTGGTCCCAACAACTGAGGTGACCCTTGGCCCAGAAAAGATAAGAAGAATTGCCTGATTCACAGAATGTAAGGTCCTCGAAATCCTTGTGGCTTGGCGCATGAGGTGGGGGTCAGTGACCCAGTTTAGCAAATAAGGAATTTTGGCTGGTGGGAAAGAGGATCATGTGACCCGCTTCAGACAATTATTGGTCTCCTCAGGCAAGGGGAAAACCAAGGAAGTTTGGCTGATGTAGGGGAATCATGTGATCCACTTCAGAAAATGACTGGTCTCCTTAGACAAGAGGAGAAAAGAGGAATTCAATTCCCCTGGAAAAATGAAGCAACTTCCTGTTGTCTGGGGAGGCCCCTCATTGGTTGGAATGTGTAACTTGTAGACAGTCATGCTTTGTCTGTTAAAGGAGGAGATTAGTGGCACCAATCACCTCTGCCTGACCCCATAACATTTTTGACAATGTGGCGACCACATACAATTTTTGACAGGTTGGCTTTTCTAAGCCACACCTCCTTTCTGGATGCCATGCCCCTTTTCGAGGTCGGACACACCCCTTTTTGCCCAATGTATACGCCATTCACTTCCCACTTGGAATTTTCCCTTATCTTTGAGAAGTACCGGGTGAGTTGGCAATACGTCTTTAACCAGATACTGAGGCTATCAGTCCCAAAGTGAAATTTGTAAAGGGGCTCTACTAATGATGTATCTGCAACACCCCCCCACAGGGGCCTAGCTTTTGTAGGGCTTGGGAAGCGTGAGCCCTATGTACCTGAGTGGCTGGGTGAGTGGCCTAGTGCTCATCAGTGGTCTCTCGTGCTTGGTATAGGGAACGGGGCCTCGTCCACAGACTGGCAGGTCTCCGGCAGGTGGGATGTAGAAGAGATAGAGGGAGAGGCTGATAAGGTAGGGTTCTCCCTGGGGAATACCTGATTTAGCTATAGGATCCCTGGTGTTGTCGAGTGAGGCACCCTTGGTGGTAAACAGCCTGGCAAAGGGATCACTCAGAGGCAACGTTGGTAAAGCATTCAACTTACAGTCCTTTTAATGGAACTCAACAACAATAACTTCAACTGGATAGAGTTGGCTGGTTGCATATCATTGCACAGGGATGATCTTAGCCTGGTAAGGTAGCTTCATGTTGGAGAGGATAGTTGGCTGCTTCAGCAGGAGGGTAAGGCAGACTCCTGTTGGTGGATGTGTGCTTGGGCCTGGTCTCCACTCAGGTCAAGGGTGTCACGGCAGTTTTTATGAAGCTCTGCATCTCCAAGTCTCTAAAACTTTCCACACCCAAGGGGTTTTATATACTCCCCTTGTGAGGCGGTAAGTCTCTTATCCAACCAGCTCTCTCTTTGCATTACAATAGTAACATTACATCTGATTGGTCAATATTATTAATATTCGTCTCATTTCGTCTCGAATTGCCAGCTGCATTACCGTTATCCAGCACGTGAGTTGATCAGGCTCCTTAAAGAAACTCTATTGCATGGAGAGGGATTTTAATTTTGCAACATTAGACTTGACCCTTGCATTGGCAGGGGTGTTGCATATCATCTTCTCCTACTGGAAAGGGGGAACTTTTGGGGCTCCTCACGGTTTAGGACCTACTAGATTTTTTGGTGTTTGCTGCATTTTTTGGGAGGACAAAGGGGGGTTCGCAAGACAATATACTACCATCAACTATTATCCTAAGCTTAATATGAGTGAGATCCCGATCTTGTGGTTACGTCCTCCACGAAACATGAGTTTGAAGACGGGGGGATTCTCGCTAAACTGCACTTTGGGTCAGATTAATAAGCGAGAGTCGAGAGTCGTCTTACATTCAGTATGTTTATGATGCCAGGAACATGCTGAACCTTCGCCAGGCCTTCCGATAATAATGGTTAGGGAACAGAAATATGCACAGTCCTAACATTTATATCCGTGTTCATGTTAATGGAAATTGGCACCACTTCCTTCATGTTGTAGAAATTCCTCAAGGTCCTGAAGAGATGCTCTGTCGGCACAGACACTTAAGCGGGGTAACAAGTTCATCTGCCACGAACCGACCCGTTCGCCTTCAAAGAGGAACTATCACATTACTGGAAAAGCTGTACATGCATTAGGAGCGGTGTGAAGGACATGCTGCTACGACGTAAGAATTTCCTATTCTGGGCAGTGACCACCATCGGGACGTTTTCTATAGTTGGACGGCCTCCAAAATGTACAATTAAACAGGTTTTACCCAAACTGGGAGTTATGCTTAATAAATGTGTTCCCAGGGGTTTTTAACTAGAGTCACGGGGGCTCAGGGCAAGTACACAGAAAAATAAGAAACATAAGCACCAATGGCTAGGTATGACCAATCTAATTACAACCTTAATTTCTGATTTTCTTTCCTGAAAAAAACCCTTTAAGAGAAGTTGTACTTCGGGACGTTGATTTGGCTGATTCATCTTTGGCTGGGGTTATATCTGTGCAGTAGATAAGAGGTTGTGGTGTACCGGCGGTCATTCCCCCATTGCCTCCTTGACTTCCACGTGTTATCTTCTTTTATGGTTGGCATCTTCTGTTATTGATTTGTGACCTACAGTTAGAAAAACCTGTATCAGCTCTCCAGATCCACACAGTTCTCTTGTTTCTAAGAGGGAGACGTCTGTAATGTCTGAATACTATGAGATTGGTGATATCTGTTTTTGGGGTAACGGTGATGAAATGCTGATGTTGATACCACATCTCTGGAGTTGGATGAGCAGAAACCAGAGGGGGACCAAGGAAGTGCTGGTAAATGAGTGGCAGGGGACAATGTTTCGTCGATTTAGTTTACCAGGGACAGCTTTTGGTAGCAACATTTATGGGTTTGCAACTTTTTGAAACTTCCAGTATTGGTGATATGTTGTGACCACAGGGGCTTAGCTTTGGTGTAGGGACCATCAAAGTAAAGCAAGGAGTCCAGTCAGAAGTAAGAACAGCAAAAAACGGGCTGTGCAAACTAGGGGATAGGAAAAGGAGATGCTGCACCGCAGGGGGACATGAACAGGGACACGGCGAACTTGGGGGGGACAGGACGGGGGACACACTGACACTTGGGGACAGGAGGGACACGCTGACAATTGGGGGGACAGGACAGGGGAACGCTGACACTTGGGGGACAGGGACACGCTGACACTGGGGTACAGGACAGGCGGGATGGACATGGGGGACGTACGAACGGTGGGTGCAGGACAGGGACCCGCTGACCTGGGGGACAGGACGGACACGCTGACACTTGGGGGGAAGGACAGGGACAAGGGACACGCTGGAACTGGGGGACAGACGGGAACGTGACACTTGGGGGCAGGACAGGAGACCGCTGACACTTGGGGGACAGGACAGGGACACGCTGACACTTGGGGGGACAGGACAGGGACAACTGAGACTTGGGGGACAGGACAGGGACACGGGATTGGGGGGGAAGACTGGGAACACGCTGAGATTGGGGACAGGACAGGGACACACTGATACTTGGGGGACAGGACAGGGACACGCTGACACTTAGGGGGACAGGGACACGTGACACTGGGGGGGCAGGACGGGGACACGCTGGCACTAGGGGGACAGGGACACGCTGACACTTGGGGGACAGGACAGGGACACGCTGACACTTGGGGGACGGGGACCACGCGACTATGGGGGACAGGACAGGGACATTCTGGACTCTGGGAGGACAGGACAGGGGACACGCTGATACTTGGGGACAGAACAGGGACCCGCAACTTGGGGCGGACGGACACGCTGACACCTTGGGGGGACAGGAGAGGGACATGCTGACACTTGGGGGTACAGGACAGGGACACGCTGACTTGGGGACAGGAGGGACACGCTGACACTTGGGGGGACAGGACAGGCACACGCTGACACTTGGGGGGACAGGACAGGGACATTCTGACTCTTGGGAGACAGGACAGGGACACGCTGATACTTGGGGACAGGACAGGGACCCGCTGACACTTGGGGGCAGGACAGGGACACGCTGACACTTGGGGGGACAGGAGAGGGACACGCTGACACTTGGGGTACAGGGACAGGGACACGTGACATTGGAGGACAGGACGGGACACGCTGACACTGGGGTCAGTACAGAGGGACTAATGAATAACACAGACTACAAAGCCGCGCCTTCCTTAAGAATCCTGTAATTGTTCTTCCTCTTAATCTTAAGGTTCACTAACTTCTTTTGTTTCTATTGACAAGGATTTCGAGGACCTTACATTCTGTGATCAGGCAATTCTTCTTATAGTTGTTGGGACCAGAGGTCCCGTTTATGGTTCACCATTGACGCGGTTTTAGAAAAATTCCTTACTGCTTAACCATTAACACATGAGGGTATATCATCATACATACATATTGAGGTATATGGAATCCTTAAAGAGAGCCACACTTATTTAAAGGGGCACTTCCATCTCATCATTTGATGACAATTAATATTATTACAATACCAATACAACTGGAACAATTTCCAACAACCTTGAAGATCTGTTTAGCCAGCAGTTCCCAGAGAGTGAGGAACACTTGATCTGGGGTACACATGGCTTGTATTATATTCCCTACAGTAATATTCGAGAGTGAAGTCCTCCAAGGCCCGGTGACTTTTCTCACATGATCCACACTGAGCATGAATGAAGCACACTCAGGATGTTTGCCGTAATTTGCGGGACAGTGCTGTACACCCTATGGCAGTTTTGTACTTCATCAAGCACAGTGGTCTCATAAACCCAACAAGACAATGTAGGACAGGGGTTATCTTCAAATCATTCAGGTCCACTTTAAGTGTCCAATGAAGGAATCTAACTCTCTGATTTTAACGGTCTAGACAATTGACAATTTGACCCCCAAGAGCATGATAACGCTTGGCCTGAATGGATGTTGAGGGCTTGTTTACGATGGGGACAATGGATTAGATCATTGGACTCGTGACCAATGTCTTGAAAATGCTTCATTGCCCAAAGTGGCCTTATGAGTCAACTTGGCAAAGAAAAATCCCATGCCATTATGCCAAACAGTCAGTTCATTTTGTATACTGATGTTGGGTGTCAAAGTATGTGAGATGAGTAGACCATTATCCACTACCAAATGTTGAATAAGTTGAGATCTGCAGTAAGAAAGTAATGATCGAATTATCACCATTTGACCCAAGAGCATGGTGGGCACTATTGTGGATGTCAAAGATCTTATCCCAAATAGATTTGATAGGACCAAAGTGTAGTTATCTCTTAAAATGATATAGAGAAAGGGTCCATAGTTGGCCGTTTACCTATGGTAAGGGTCTTCTGGTCAAAGCTCGAACTTGTCAAGTTCTTCCTCAATAGAAGTGGTTATTGACCCAAAAAAAAGTGTATTTACCAACAAGTAGACTCATGTGGGCCCAAAGGGTTCAGGTGGGGATCTTTTTGATTTGGTGGTAGCTTAGTCCACTTAGATCCAGTGATTCTACCACATGATCTACACAAATGAAAGCCAAACTCAGGATGTTTGACGTAATCTGTGGAACATTGTTTATAGCCCTGTGGCAGTTTTTGTACTCATCAAAGCATCTCTGCGCCTCAGGATAACCTTAATAGATGGTCCCACAAAGCCTTGCTCAGTTACCCTCCCGTCCATCAACATTAACCTCTGTGTGTCCATGAAGGCACACAGGAAGGAATTGGTGGAAGAACCATTGTTCTTCTAAATACTTAGGACTCTATATCAAAGCAATTGACACCTACTCTACACTCTTTGCTCTAATGTCAAAGGGCTTTCCATATATTTGGAATTGTGGTGGTAGTTTTCACCTACGACACTCACTGATAGTCCAAGACACTAAAAATAATAAAAGTTTTGTACTTAGACTTAAGATGGACACGTCCAATAATTATTATCTCAAATCTTGCAGACCCCAAAAGGAACTGTGATGAGTCTGTCAAATTGGCCATTGACATTGGATATCGTCACATCGATGGTGCTTACGTGTACACAATGAGATGAGGTTGGCGAGGCTATCGAACAAAGTAGCTGAGGCAAGGTTAAGAGAGAAGACATTTCTAACGTGTGAAAGGTGTGTGGACCGATTGTTATCCTCTTATCAGACGTCAATCATGGTTGTGGAAGTAGTAATATTCATAGTATTTTAGTTTGCACTGAAAAAAAAAATCTTGTCCAAACTCATTGGTAATTTTTAGCCTTGGCCTAGAAGGACCATCTCGCTCCTCAAGAATAACTCTCATTAATTTTATGGATGGTAGTGTATAATATTTCTCCTGGCAGATGATATTCATAGCAGGTCTTTTGCCAATGAGCGGCTGTCGTGACCTCTTCCAGACAAGACGAACATCATGGTTTTTAAGTTGGATAGGACATCCTGGTTCCTACAAGGCCATTTCAGGTTCTTCCCAATTTCCAGGAATTCTAAGGCCCACCAGACAGCTTTGGCTCCCTATTATGGTTTGTATCCCAAGACCCAATAGTCGAATGGTGGTTCTGAGGAGTTTTCTTCAGAAATTGATATAATTTCCAGTTTCACATCATATAGGTACAGAATCTCAAAGAATCTGAACTAATAGACAGTGTCCGACCAAAAACATCACTCAGAATGTAGACTACAGTCATACAAGGAGGCCTACCTGATGTAGTCATGGAATTTAATCATACTGCCCAAATCGCCTCTTTTAGGACCACATGATCATGAGGAATGGTGTCTAGTATCCTTAAATTCTAAAGGTGATCACAAAATTACACTTCTTCTCCAGTCAATGCCTATCAACTGATAGGAATTAGTGGTGGAGAACAATTTATGCTGCTACTCTATCCCAACCATTCGTGGAGAAGAATTGCCTGATTCACAGAATGTAAGGTCCTCGAAATCCTTGTAATAGTAAACAAAAGAGGTGAGTGACCTGAAGATTATAGAGGAAGAAAAATATACAGGTATTCTAGGAGCGGCTTGGTATTCTGTGTTATTCAATTAGTCTCTGTACTGTACCCCAAGTGTCAGCGTGTCCCCGTCCTGTCCTCCAAGTGTCAGCGTGTCCCTGTCCTGTACCCCAAGTGTCAGCATTTCCCCTGTCCGTACCCAAGGTGTCACGCTGTCCCTGTCCCCCCAAGTGTCGTGTGGTCCCCAGTGTCCCATGTCGTGTCTCCCTGTCGCTGTTCCCTGTCGCAACTGTCAGTGTGTCCCAGTCCTGTCCCCCCAAGTGTCGCTTGTCCCTGTCCTGGGTCCCCCCCCAAGTGTCAGGTGTCCCAAGTCCCTCCATATGACCAGCGTGTCCCGTTTCTGTCCCCGCCAAGTGTTACCGTGTCCCATCCTGTACCAATGTCAGCGAGCCCCGTTCCTGTCCCCCATAGTCGTCATGGTCCCTGTCCTGTCCCCCACTTTGTCCAGCCATGTCCCCTTCCTGTCCCCCCAAGTGTCACCGTTTCCTTCCTGTACCCCCCAAGTGTCACCGTGTCCCGTCCTGCCCCCCAGTGTCACCATGTCCCTGTCCTGTCCCCCAAGTGTCAATGTGTCCTTTGTCCTGTCCCCCAAGTGTCATGTGGCTTTGCCCTGTCCCCCAGTGGTCAGCTGTGTCCCCCAGTCTTTGTCCCCCAAGTGTCAGCGTGTCCCTGTCCTGTCCCCCCAAGTGTCAGCGTGTCCCGACCTTCCCCCAAAGTAACGTTCCCAGTCCTGTCCCCCCAGGTGTCAGCGGTCCCTGTCCCTGTACCCCGGTGTCGCGTTCCCTGTCGTGTCCCCAAGTGTCAGCGTGTCCCTGTCCTGTCCCCCATGTCAGCGTGTCCATCCTGTTTCCCCAAGTGTCAGCGTGTCCCAGTCCTGTCCCCCCAAGTGTCAGCGTGTCCCTCTGTCTCCCCCAGTGCAGCGTGTCCCTGTCCTGTCCCCAAGTGTCAGCGTGTCCCTGTCCTGTCCCCAATTCATCGTGTCCCTTCCTGTCCCCCAAGTGTGTCAGCGTGTCCAGCAGTGCCTGTCTCCCCCCAAGTGTCAGCGTGTCCCTCTCCCTTGTCCCCACGTAGTGTAGTCCCTGTCCTGTCCCCCCAAGTGTCAGCGTGTCCCTTCCTGTCCCCCAAGTGTCCATCCCCAGTCCCCCAGTCAGCGTGTCCCTGTCCTGTGCCCCCAGTGTCCGTGTTCCCGTTCTGTCCCCAGGTCAGCGGTCCCTGTCCTGTCCCCCAAGTCAGTGTCCCTGTCCTGTCCCCCAGTTTGTCAGCATGTCCCTGTCCTGTCCCCCCAGTGTCACGTGTCCCTGTCCTGTCCCCTCAAGTCACAGTGTCCCCGTCCTGCTCCCCCCAGTGTCAGCTGTCCCTGTCCTGTCCCCCAAGTGTCAGCGTGTCCTTGCCTGTCCCCCAAGTGATCAGTGTCTGTCCCTGTCCTGTCCCCAATTGCAGCGTGTCCCAGTCTTCCCCCAAGTGTCAGCGGTCCCTGTCCTGTCCCCCAGTGTCAGCGTGTCCCTGTCCTGTCCCCCCAGTGTCAGCGTCGTCCCCCGTGTCCACCTGTCCCGTCCTGCCCAGTGGTACGTTCCGTCCGTGCCAGTCGCGTGTCCTTCCTGCCCCAATTCAGCGTGTCCCTCACTGTCCCCCCTCAGTCGTGCTCGTGTCCCTGTCCTTTCCCCCGTGTCAGCGTGTCCCGTCCTGTCCCCCAAGTGTCAGCGGTCCCTGTCCTGTCCCCAATTGTCAGCGATCAGTCCCTGTACGCCCAAGTGTCAGATGTCCCATGCCTTCCGACCCAACAAGTGTCGTCGTGTCCCTCGTCCCCCCAATTTCACTATGTCCTGGTCCTCCCCCAGTGTCAGCGTGTCCCTGTCCTTTCCCCCGAAGTGTCAGCTTGTCCCTGCCTTCCCCCCAGTGTCAGCGTGTCCGCGTCTGTCCCCAAGTGTCATTGTCCCTGTCCTGTCCCCCCCAAGTGTCAGCGTGTCCCATTCCTGTCCCCCCAAGTGTCAGTGGGTCCCTGTCCTCCCAAGTGTCAGTGTGTCCCAGTCCTGTACTCCAAGTATCAGCGTGTCCCTGTCCCCCATATGTCAGCGTGTCAGCGTGTCCCTGTCCCCCCAAGTGCCAGCATGTCCTTGTCCAGTATCCAAGCGTCGGCGTGTCCCAGTTCTGTACCCCAAGTGTCAGCATGTGCCTGTCCTGTCCCCCCAAGTGTCAGCATGTCTCTGTCCTGTACCCCAAGTGTCAGAGTGTCACAGTCCTGTCCCCTAAGTGTCAGCGTGTCCCCGTCCTGTCCCCAAGTGTCAGCATGTCCCTGTCCTGTCCACCAAGTGTCAGCATGTCCCAGTCCTGTCCCCCAAGTGTCAGTGTGTCCCTGTCCTGTCCCCAAAGTGTCAGTGTGTCTCAGTCCTGTCCCCCAAGTGTCAGCGTGTCTCAGTCCTGTCCCCCAAGTGTCAGCATGTCCCAGTCCTGTCCCCCAAATGTCAGCGTGTCCCAGTCCTGTCCCCCAAGTGTCAGCGTGTCCCTGTCCTGTCCTGTCCTTCAAGTGTCAGCGTGTCCCTGTCCTGTCCCCCAAGTGTCAGCGTGTCCCTGTCCTGTCCCCCCAATGGCAGCATCTCTTTGTCCTATACCCCTAGTTTCAGCACATCACAGTTTTTGGCTGTTCTTATCTTCCATTGAGCTTGGACTCCTTGCTTTACTTTGATGGTCCCTACACCAAAGCTAAGCCCCTGTGGTCACAACATATCACCAATACTGAAGTTCAAAAAGTAGTTGCAAACCATAAAGTTGCTACCAAAAGCTGTCCCTGGCAAACTAAATCGACAAAACATTGTCCCCTGCCACTCATTTACCAGCACTTCCTTGGTCCCCCTGGGTTTTCTTCATCCAACTCCAGAGATGTGGTATCAACATAGCATTTGATCACCGTAACCCCAAAAACAGATATCACCAATCTCATAGTATTCAGACATTACAGACGTCTCCCTCTTAGAAACAAGAGAACTGTGTGGATCTGGAGAGCTGATACAGGTTTTTCTAACTGTAGGTCACAAATCAATAACAGAAGATGCCAACCATAAAAGAAGATAACACGTGGAAGTCAAGGAGGCAATGGGGGAATGACCGCCGGTACACCACAGAACATCTTATCTACTGCACAGATATAACCCCAGCCAAAGATGAATCAGCCAAATCAACGTCCGAAGACACTTCTCTTAAAGGGTTTTTTCAGGAAAGAAAATCAGAAATCACAAGGTTGTATTAGATGGTCATACCTAGCCATTTGGTGGTCTTATGTTCTTATTTTTCTGTTGTACTTGCCCTGGAGCCCACGTGACTCTAGATAAACCCCTGGGAACACATTTATTAAGCATAATCCACCAGTTTGGGTAAAACCTGTTTAATATGTACATTTTGGAGGCCGTCCAATATAGAAAACGTCCCGATGGTGGTCACTGCCAATGAATAGGAATTCTTACGTCGTAGCAGCATGTCCTTCACACCGCTCCTAATGCATGTACAGCTTTTCCAGTAATGTGATAGTTCCTCTTTGAAGGCGGAACGGGGTCTGTTCGTGGTACAGATGAACTGTTGTTACCCCGGCTTAAGTGTCCCGGCCGCACAGAGCATCTCTTCAGGACCTTGAGGAATTTCTACAACATGAAGGAAGTGGTGCCAATTTCCATTAACATGAACACGGATATAAATGTTAAGACTGTGCATATTTCTGTTCCCTAACCATTATTATCGGAAAGCGCTGGGGGAGAAGGTTCGCATGTTCCTGGATCAAAACATACTGAATGTAAGACGACTCTCGACTTCTCGCTATAATCTGACCCAAAGTGCAGATTAGCGAGAATCCCCCGTCTTCAAACTCAGTGTTGTCGTGAGGGACGTAACCACAGATCGGGATCTCATCCTCATATTAAGCTTAGGATATATTATGGTAGTATATGTCTTGCGAAACCCCCCTTTGTCCTCCCAAAAAATGCAGCAAACACCAAAAAATCTAGTAGGTCCTAAACCTTGAGGAGCCCCAAAAGTTCCCCCTTTCCAGTAGGAGAAGATGATATGCAACACCCCTGCCAATGCAAGGGTCAAGTCTAATGTTGCAAAATTAAAATCCCTCTCCATGCAATAGAGTTTCTTCTAAGGAGCCTGATCAACTCACGTGCTGGATAAGGTTAATGCAGCATGCATTCGAGCGAAAATGAGACGATATTAATAATATTGACCACATCAGATGTAAGTTACTATGTAATGCAAGAAGAGCTGGTTGGATAAGAGACTTACCACCTCACAAGGGGAGTATATAAAACCCCTTGGGTGTGGAAAGTTTTAGAGACTTGGAGATGCAGAGCTTCATAAAAACTGCCGTGACACCCTTGACCTGAGTGGAGACCAGGCCCAAGCACACATCCACCAACAGGAGTCTGTCTTACCCTCCTGCTGAAGCAGCCAACTATCCTCTCCAACATGAAGCTACCTTACCAGGCCAAGAGCATCCATGTGGAAAGATATGCAACCAGCCATCTCTATCCAGTTGAAGTTATTGTTGTTGAGTTCCATTAAAAGGACTGTAAGTTGAATGCTTAACCAACGTTGCCTTGGTTTACCACCAAGGGCGCCCCACTCGACAACACCAGGGATCCTATAGCTAAATCGGGGATTCCCCAGGGAGAAACCTACCTTATCAGCCTCTCCCTCTATCTCTTCTACATTCCACCTGCCGGAGACCTGCCAGGCTGTGGAAGAGGCCTCCGTTCCCTAGTACCAAGCACAGAGACCACTGATGAGCACTAGGCCACACTCAGCCAGCCACTCAGGTACATAGGGCTCACGCTTCCCCAAGCCATAAAAAAGCTAGGCCCCTGTGGGGGGGTGTTGCAGATACATCCATTAGTCAGAGCCCCTTTACAAATTTCACTTTGGGACTGATAAGCCTCAAGTATCTGGTTAAAGACGTATTGCCAACTCACCCGGTACTTCTCAAAGATAAGGGAAAATTCCAAGTCACATGATCCTCTTTCCCACCAGCCAAAATTCCTTATTTGCTAAACTGGGTCACATGACCCCCACCTCATGCCCAAGCCATGTGCAGGATGGGAAGGGGCAAGGTAAGTATATGTTCTTTATTTAGCATTCTGGCCATGGCCCTTAAGGGGTTTTCCAGGAATTGGGATCCTTGGTTGGAACGAACAAGAATTGGATAGAAAACTTCACGGCCCCATTACAAAATCTGTAACAAGGATCCTCCACCGGCCACGAGGCCCGGAAATAACTACACTCCATTATTAGCTTTTGTAACTTGATTAGCAACCGCAAAGTTGAACGACAAGTAGATACTTGTCGTTCAACTTGGCGGTTGCTAATCAAGTTCTGTTATGTAAAAGGGGAGGTCCTTGGTAGGAGCAGGCAGCCTGGTACCACCCACTTGACTTTAGAAATCACCATCTTCATATTGAGAACCAAAATGAATGGCTGAAAATTTCCAACCACCCCTGGATCAGTGGAGCTACTCCTATGAAAGAAGGTGCGTGAAAGTCCGTTTTTAAAGACTTCATGCAATAGCACATTATGCAGTTAAATACAAAAACTTTTTGGCTCCAAAAAAAAAAAATTGGATCCTTAAAACAAACAAAAAAAAACCTGTACAGAACCCATACTGAAGAACCCTACAGGTGTGAGCTCAGTGAAAAGGTCCGTCTCTCTCCGCACTGTTCAAAGGTTCGGCCAGTCAGCATTTTTCCAGCCGTCCAGGTGAGACCATGGAGGAAACATCTGATTAGGTTTTATGGTCCTGGTGGGACCTTTGCTCGATGTTACTATTAAACTTCATTTATAAGGCGCTGACATATGACTCAACCCCGTACAGAGACTTTATTCATTAACCCGAGACCCCTCTTATGGGGAGATTCCACTCGGGAACTGGCAACTACTGGGACGAGGAAAGGAAAAAAATTGGCTCACAGTCACTGTAGGTCTGGCTTCAGATCGGCCAAAATATATATTATAGACGTAAGGTGTTGTTAGATGAGTCCTGCAAAAACAGCAAGGGCAAGTTCCCAAGTTCACGTCGTGAAGATTGGATGTTTGGGATACATTTTGAAGATTTTCAGGAGTGAAAGTTTTGCTGTAAAGTATTCCAGTATTCCACCAGATTGGTTGAACTTTTGGCTAAACCCAATGGTGACCTTTCAAGTGGTTTACCCTTTACCTAACAAGGATTTGGATGTTGTATGACTACCTGTTGGAGTTGTCTAAGTACTAGTACAGCAGACCCAACAGGTCTGAGGCACCAAGAGGGTTAGGAAAAAGAATGGTTATGGTCAGGCCAAGGTCAGGGCAGGTGGAGGTCTAGAAGAGTTTGGAAGTCAAAGGTTAGTGTAAAAAGATCCAATCTCTGGAGATCTATCCAAAATGAAGAAATCCTTTAACATGACTCAACCCATGAATCCCGGAGGAAGCTCTTTCCAGATGCCACCAATGGGATTGGAGAAGGCAGTGTCTCAATGGAGGTTGGCAACGTCCATGTGAGGAACCCAGAACGAGGGGCTGAGTCATATGTCAGCGACTCATAAATTAAGTTTAACAGTAACATCGAGCAAAGGTCCCACCAGGACCATAAAACCTACTCATATATTTCCTCCATGGTCTCACCTGGACTCCTGGAAAAATGCTGACTGGCCGAACCTTTGAACAGTGCGGAGAGACGGCCCTATTCACTCAGCTCACATAGGGTTCTTCAGTATGAAGGTTCTTTACAGGTTTTTTTGTTTGTTTGTTTTAAGGATACAATTTTTTTTTTGGAGCCAAAAAGTTTTTGTAT
Organism: Engystomops pustulosus; assembly: GCA_019512145.1. Classification (NCBI taxonomy): domain Eukaryota; kingdom Metazoa; phylum Chordata; class Amphibia; order Anura; family Leptodactylidae; genus Engystomops; species Engystomops pustulosus. Next base: position 189,331 of record WNYA01000205.1, on the reverse strand, counting down.
TGAACTGCATAAAGGGCTAGTTCCATGAACTCAGAACAAGAAAACTAAAAGCAACTTGCAAAACTGAAAGTCTCTCAGAGCAAAAACAAAAACATCAACCCAATGGAAAAAGAAGATAACCGGGTGTCCCAAGATCACCACATTTTATGCAACGTTTTATTTATCAGAGTGTAGGACGCAGTTCTCACCACTAGGCGCTGCTGTTCCAGTCCTCCAGAATGATAACCAATACAAACCATAGCAAAAAAGAAAGCCGTAAAAAGTTACACACAAGATACTAAGAGCTTATGGCAATGGTCCTTCTTCGAAACTCGGGACCCAGCTCCGAGCCCCCCCGATAAGGACAATGTGCACCGGTTTTGGATATAAAAGTCATGAGAGGGTTAAAATACGAGGCTAGTGATACACGAGGTGCTGGACATATAAAACATCTGCAGGCGCACAGCTGCCGGAGAGGGAGGAGGACGAGGGGACGGGAGGAGGAGGAGGGAGTCGGTGTTACGGGTCCTTTGGAGTAATTCGATGTAATTGGTGTATGGGGGATAAATTACACGGGGTCAGACCATAAAACAACAGGTGGAACATATTACATGATCGGATATTATATTACATCACGTGTTATAGCCATAGTAATATCACAGTATAAGGGGAGTATAGTGGATGTTATAGGAGTATAATACATGCGGTAGGGGGGTAGAGTAGCAGTAATATCACAGTAGTACACATAAGCACCATCGATTGATTGTTGACGATATCCAATGTCAAAAATGGCCAATTTGAAGACTCAAAGCGTTCCTTTGGGGCTGCAAATTTGAGTAATACTAATTGGAAGTGCCCATCTTAGTCTAAGTACAAGAACTGTTATTATTTTTTAGGGATTGGATATCAGTGATGTGAAAGATGTAAAGCTGGTCAAGTATGGTGTTGTGAAAAACTCCACACAATTCCAAAAATATGGAAAAGCCCTTTGAATTTAGAGCAAGCGTGTAGAGTAGGGTGGCAATGCTTTGATATAGAGTCCTAAGTATTTCGAAGAACAATGGTTCTTCAACAATTCCTTCCTGTGTGCCTTCATGGACACACAGAGCGTTAATGTTGATGGACGCTGGAGGGAACTGGCAAGGCTTTGTGGACCATCTATTAAGGTTTTATACCGAGCGACCAAGAGAGAGGATGCTTTGATGAAAGGACAAAACCTGCCACAGGGCACTAACAATGTTCCACAGATTACGTCAACAACCTCCTGAGTTTGTTCGTTTGTGAGGATTCATGTGGTTAGAAGTAACTGGATTAAGTATGGAACTTAAAGCTACACCAAATCAAAAAGGATCCTCCACCGGAGACCCTTTGGGCCAAATTGGTCCCTACTTGTTGAGTAATACACTTTTTGGGGTCAATAAACATCTTCTATGAGAAGAAACTTGATAAAGTAGAGCTTGCCCAGAAGGACACTGTTCAATAGGGTAAACGGCCAAATATGACCCGTTCTCTGTATTCATTTTAAGAGAAAACTACACTTTGGTCTATCAAAATCTACACTTGGATAAGATCTTGGGACATCCTACAATAGTGCCAAACCATGCTTTTAGGTTCAAATGGTGATAAATGCGATCATTACTTTCTTCATTGCAGATCTCACTTATCAACAATTTGGTAAGGGTGATAATGGTCCTACCATCATCTTGAGACCATACTTTGACACCCAACATCAGTATAAAAAAATTGAGACTGCTGTTTTGGCATAATGGCATGGAATTATCTTATACCCCTGCCAAGTAGTCGACATCCTCATAAGGCCAAATGGCCAATGAAGCTAGTTTCAAGACTGGTTCAGAGCACAATGATCTTAAATCCTTGATACCATCGTAGAACAAGCCATCCTCAACATCCAACAAATTCATGGGCCTAGGCAGTATCATGCCTCTTGGGGGTCAAATGCCAATTGTCTCGACCGGTTTGGTATAATCAGAGAGGTAGAGCTTCCATTCATTGGACACTTAAAAGTTGACCTGAATTGATTGAGACTAACCCAACAAGGACAACCGTAGGACAGGGGTATCGAGGCCACATGAGCTGTGATGAAGTACAAAAAATGCCGTAGGTGTACAGCACGTCCGCAAATTAGGCAAACAAACCCCATCCTGGTGTGCTTCATTCAAGTTCAGTGTGAGATAATGCTGGAGAAAAGCACGGGTCTCTTGGGGACTTCACTCTCCGCATATTATGTAGGTAATATAATACAAGCTTGTATGCCCCAGATCAAGTGTTCATCACTCTCTGGGAATGCTGGTAAACAGATCTTCCAGGTTGTTGAAGGAAAATTGTCCAGTTGTACTTGTATTGTATCTTTAATATGATATGTAATCAATGATGAGATGGAGGGCCCCTTTTAAATGAGATGGGCTCATCTTTAAGGATGCTTTCTAACCTCAATACGTATGTATATTGATGATATACCTCATGTGTTAATGTTAAGCAGTAAGGAATTTTCTCTAAAAACCCGGTTGCCACTGGTGGGAACCATAAACAGGGACCTTGGTCCCAACAAACTGAGGGGTGAACATTGGCAGAAAGATATTAAGAAGAATTGCCCTGATTACCAGGGAATTGTAAGGTCCTCGAAAATCCTTGTTGTTATAGTAACAAAAGAGGTGAGTGGACCTGAAGATTAAAGAGGAAAGAAAAGAAAAAAATATACAGGATTCTAGGAGAGGCTTGTTATTCTCTGTATTCAATTAGTCCTGTACTGTTACCCAAGTGGTCAGGTCAGAGGGTCACCGCCTGTTACCCAAGTGTCAGTTGCTGTCCCTGTCATGTCCCACAAGGTGTAAGCATTTCCCTTTTTTCCCTGTCCTGTTACCCCACGTGTCAGGTTGTCCTTTGTCCCCCCAAGTGTCAGTGTGTCCCGTCTGTTCCCCAAGTGTCCAGGGTATGTCCCTGCCTGTCTCCTAACTGCCAGTGTGTCCCAGTCTGTCCCCCCAAAGTGTCAGCTTGACCCTGTCCTGTCCCCCAAAGTGTCAGGGTGTCCAAGTCCCCCATATGTCCGGTGTCCTGTCTGTGCCCGCCAAGTTTTACCACCGTGTCAAGGTCTGTACCCCATAGTGTCAGCGGGGCAGCCCATTTCCTGTCACCCATATGTCCAGTATGTGTCCCTGTCCCTGTCCCCCATTTGCAGCATGCCCGTCCTGTCCCCCCAAAGTGTCACCGTGTCCCTGTTCCCTGTACCCCCCTAGTGTCACCGTGTCCCCGACTGTCCCACATGGTGGTCAAGCATGTCCCTGTCTGTCCCCACTGTCATTGTGTTTAGTCCTGTTCCCCAGTGTCAGTGGTCTGTGCACCCTTTGTCCCCAAGCTTCAGCGTGTCAGTCCTTGTCCCCCAAGTTGTCGAGTGTCCTTGTCACTGTCCCCAAATACAGTGTACCGCGTTGTCCCTGACCGGTCCCCCCAGAGTCAGCGGTCCGTCCTACCAACAGCGGTGTTCAGCGTGTCCTGTACTTGTCCCCGAGTTGTCAGCGTCTTGTCCTGTCGTGTCCCCAAGTGTCAGCGCGTTGTGTCCCGGGTCTGTCCCCCAAGTTCAGCGTTGTCCCAGTTCCTGTTCCACAAGTGTCAGCGTTTCCCAGTCCTTGTCCCCCCAAGTGTCGAGTGGTCTCTGTCCCCAGGTTGTTAAGCGGGTCCCGGCGGTCCCCCTGAGTGTCAGAGTGTCCCTGTCGTCCCCCAAAGTGTCAGGTGTCCGTCCTGTCCCCAAAAGTGTCAGCGTGTTTCCAGTGCATGTCTCCCAAGTGTCAGGGTTGTCCCTGTCCGGTCTCCCAAAGGTCAGTTGTTTGTCCCAGTCCTGTCCCCAAGTGGTTCAGATTGTCCTGTCCTGTCCCCCAAAGTGTCAGGGCTGTCCAGTCCCCCATATGTCAGAGTGTCCCTGTTTGTGTCCCGCAAGCGGTTACCGGTGTCACAGTCCTGTACCCCAGTGTCAGCGAGCCCCTTTCTGTACCACATATGTCAGTATGCCCTGTACTTCCCCCATTTGTCAGCATGTCCCTATGTCCTGTCCCCCCAAAGTGTCACCGTGTTGTCCCTGTACTGTATCCCCTCTAAGTGGAACCGTGTCCCCGTCCTGTCCCCCATGGTGTCAGGCATGTCCTTGTCGTCAACCAAGTGTCAATGTGTTCTTGTCCTGTCCCCCAAGTGTCAGTGTATCTGTGCCCGTACCCCAAGTTCAGCGTTTGTCACAGTCTTTGTTCCCCCAAGTTCAGCGTGTTTTGTCCCTGTCCTGTCCCCCCAAGTTGTCAGCGGGTACTGTCCGTACCCCCCCAAGTGTCAGCGCGTCTTTGTCCACCAGGTGTAGCGGGTTCCCTGTCAGTACCACGGAGTGTCAGCGTGTGTCCCCCCAGTCTGTCCACAGTGTTCAGCGTTTGTACCCTGTCAGTCCCCCCAAGAGTCAGAGTGTCCTGCCTGTCCCCCAAAGTGTCAGCGTTGTTCCGTCGTCACACGACGTCAGCGTGTGTCCCTGTAATGTCCCCCAATAGTTGTCAGCGTTTCCCGTCCGTAACCCAAGGTCAGCGTTTTTTGCTTCCCAGTATGATCCCCCAAGGGTAGCGTGTTCACAGTCGTCCCCAAGTGTGTCAGCGTTGTCCCAGTCATGTAACCCCCAAGGTCAGCGTGTCTCTGCCCCCCCAGGGGTCAGCGTGTCGGTCTGTCCCCCGAAGTGTCAGCGTTTTTGTCCCTTACATGTCCCCCAAGTTCAGCGTGTCCAGTCTGTCCCCAAGTGTCAGGTCCTGTTCCTGTCCCCCCAAAGTGTAAGCGGTCAATTCCTGTCCCCAAGTGGTCAAGTGGGTCCCTGTCCGCCCAAGTGTCAGTGTTCGTTCCCCAGTTCCTGTACTCCAAGTATCAGTGTTCCCGACCCCCATATGTCAAGCGTGTCCACGTTGTCCCTGTCCCCCCCAAGTGCCAGCAGTCCTGGTCAGTAGCCAAGGCCGGGTGTCCCAGCACTGTACCCCAGTGTCAGCATTTGTGCCTGTTCTGTCCCCCAAGTGTCAGCATGTCTCGTCCTTACCCCAAAGTGTCAGAGTTGTCCCCAGTCCCTTGTTCCCCTAAAGTGTCAGAGCGTCCACCTCCTGTCCCCCCGTGTCAGCAGTCCTGTCTGTCAACCAAGTGTCAGCATGTCCAGTCTGTCCCCAAAGTTGTCAGTGGTCCCTGTCCTGTCCCCAAGCGTAGTTGTGCTCAGTCATGTCCCAAAAGTGTCAGCGTTGTTCGTCCTGTCCCCAAGTGTCAGCATGTCCCAGTCCTGTCCCCCAAAGTCAGCGTGCCCACCCAGTGTCCCCAAGTGTCAGCGTGATCCCTGTTCCTGTTCCGTCCTTTAAGTGTCAGACGTTGTTGTCCCTGTCCTGTCCCCCCAGTGTCAGCGGTCCTGTCCTGTACCCAATGGCAGCATCTCATTGCCTATACCCCAAGTTTCAGAACATCACAGTTTTTGGCCTTGTTCTAATCTTCAATTGAGCATGGACTCACTTGCTTTATTCGATGGTCTACACCATGCTAAGCCCGGTGGTCACAAAATATCACCAATACTGAAGTTCAAAAAGTTTAGTTCGCAAACCAATAAACGTTGCTACCAAAAAGCTGTCCCTGGCAAACTAAATGACAAAAAACATTTGTCCCCTGCCACTCATTTACCGCACTTCGTTGAGTCCTGAGGGATTTTGCTTCATCCAACTCCAGAATGTGTCACAACTAGCATTTGATCACCCGTAACCCCAAAAGCAGATATCACCATCCTCATGAGTATTCAGACATTAAGACGTTCTCTCCTCTAAAACAAGAAACTGTGTGGAATCGGAGGCGTGATACAGTTTTTCTAACTTAGGTACAAATCAATAACGAAAGATCCCAAACACTAAAAGAAGTAGCCCGTGGAAGTCAGGAGGCAGCGGGGGAAAAAATGACGCCGCGCGTACAAGCCACAGAACATCTTATCTACTGCACAGATATACCCCAGCCAAAGATGAATCAGCCGAATCAACGTCCTAAGACACTTCTCTTAAAGGGGGTTGTTTTTCCAGGAAGAAAATCAGAAACTCCAAGGTTGTATTAGATGGTCAACTATAGCCATTTAGTGTGGTCTTATGTTCTTATTTTTCTGTTGTTGTACTGCCTGGAGCCCACGTTGACTCTAGATAAACCCCTGGGAACACATTTATAAGCATAATCCACCAGTTGGGAAAACCTGTTTAAATGTACATTTTGGAGGCCGTCCATATAGAAAAGTCCGATGGTGGCACGTGCCAGAATAGGAATCACTTACGTTGTAGCAGCATGTCCTTCACCCGCTCCAATGCATGTACGATTTTCCATTAATTGTAGTTCTTCCTTTTGAAGGCGGAAGGGGTTGTTCGTGGTACAGATGAACTGTTGTACCCCGGCTTAAGTGTCCGCGGCAGCACAGAGCATCTCTTAGGACTTGGAGGAATTTTACAAATGAAGGAAGTGGTTGCCCAATTTCCATTAACATGAACAGGATATAAATGTTAAACTTGCATATTTTGTTCCCTAACCATTATTATCGGAAAGCGCGGGGGAGAAGGTTCCGCATGTTCCTGGATCAAAAAATACTGAATGTAAGACGACTCTCGACTTCTCGCTATAATCTGACCCAAAGTGCAAGATAGCGAGCAATCCCCCCCGTCATTCAAACTTCCTAGGTTGTCGTGGAGGACGTAACCACAGGATCGGATCTCACTCCTCATATTAAGCTTAGGATATAGTTATGGTAGTATATGTCTTGCGAAACCCCCTTTGTCCTCCCAAAAAATGCAGCAAACCCAAAAATTCGTAGGTAATAAACCTGAGGAGCCCAAAAGTTCCCCCTTTCAGTAGGAGAGAAGATGATATGCAACACCCCTGCCAGCAAGGGTCAAGTCTAATGTAGCAAATTAAAATCCCCTCCCATGCAATAGAGTTTCTCTTAGGAGCCTGAATCAACTTCATAGCTTGGGATGAAACGGTATGCAGCTGGCAAGTCAGAGGAAATGAGCGAATATTAATAATATTGACAACATCAGTAATGTAAGTTGTCATTAAGCAAGAGAGAGACTGGCTTGGATAAGACTTACCACCTCACGAAGGGAGTATATAAAACCCCTGTGGGTGTGGAAAGTTTTTTAGAGTACATGGAGAGTGCAGACTTGGCATAAAAAGCTGCGGTAGGACACCCTTGAACGCTGAGTGGGAGACCAGGCCCAACGCACAACATTGCCCAACAAGATCCGTCTGTCTTACCTCCTGACTGAAAGCACCAAACTATCCTCTCCCACTGAGCTACCTTACCAGGGCCAAGAGACATCCATGTGGAAAAAGATATGCAACCAGCACTTCTATCCGTATTTGAAGTTATTGTTGTTGAGTCCATTAAAAGGCAGGACTGTAAGTTGAATGCTAAACCAACGTCCTTTGTTCACCACCAGGGCGCCCACTCGCAACACCAGGATCATTATAGCTAAATCGGGGATTCCCCAGTGGAGAACCTACCTTATCGGCCTCTACCCTATCTCTTCTACATTCCACGCGGAGACCGCCAGGCGTGAAGAGGCCTCCGCCCTAGTACAAGCACGAGCCACTGATGAGCCACTAGGCCACACTCACAGCCCGTGTACATGGGCGTCAGCTTCCCACCAGCATAAAAGCTAGGCTCCTGTGGGGGGGTGTGTGCCAGATACATCCAGCTTAGCAGACCCCTTACCAAATTTCGCTTTGGGACTGATAAGCCTCAAGTAGTCTGGTTTAAAGAATGCATTGCAACTCAACCCGGGGATACTCTCAAAAGTAAGGAGAAAATCCAGAGTCACATGATCCTCTTTCGCCACCAGCCAAAATCCTTTTTTGCTAAACTGGAGGCAATCGACCCCAACTCCATGCCCACGCCATGTGCAGGATGTTAAGGGCAAGGTAATATATGTTCTTTATTTGGCATATACTGGCCATGGCCCTTTTTAGGGGTTTTTCCAGGATTGTGGATCCTTGGTTGGACGAACAAAAGTATTTGGAATTAAAAACTCATGGCCCCAAACAAAATCGTGTAACAGGATCTCCACCGGCCACGAGGCCCAGAAATACTACTACATTCCATTATTAGCTTTTGTAACTTGATTAGCAACCGCCACGTTGAACGACAAGTAGATACTGCGTTCAACTGGCGGTTGCTAACAGGTTCTGTGTATGTAAAAGGGTGGAGTCTGTAGGAGCAGCAGCCTGGTACCACCACTTGACTTTAGAAATCACCATCTCATATTGAGAACCAAAAATGCTGGCTGAAATTTCACCCATCCCTGGATCAGTGAGCTCTCTTATGAAAGAAGGTGCGTGAAAAGTCCTTTTTTAAAAGCTTCACGCCAATTAGCACATTATGCATTAAAATACAAAAAATTTTGTGGCTCCAAAAAAAAAAATTTGGATTCCTTAAACACAACAAAACAAAACGTACACGAACCCACAATGAATGAAGAACCCTTACAGGTGTGAGCTCAGTGAAAAGGTCCGTCTCTCTCCGCACTTTTCCAAAGGTTCGGGGCCAGTCAGCATTTTTCCAGCCGTCCAGGTGAGACCATGGAGGAAATATCTGATTAGGTTTTATGGTCCTGGTGGGACCTTTGCTCGATGTTACTATTAAACATCATTTATAAGGCGCTGACATATGACTCAACCCCGTACAGAGACTTTATTCATTAACCCGAGACCCCTCTTATGGGGAGATTCCACTCGGGAACTGGCAACTACTGGGACGAGGAAAGGAAAAAAATTGGCTCACAGTCACTGTAGGTCTGGCTTCAGATCGGCCAAAATATATATTATAGACGTAAGGTGTTGTTAGATGAGTCCTGCAAAAACAGCAAGGGCAAGTTCCCAAGTTCACGTCGTGAAGATTGGATGTTTGGGATACATTTTGAAGATTTTCAGGAGTGAAAGTTTTGCTGTAAAGTATTCCAGTATTCCACCAGATTGGTTGAACTTTTGGCTAAACCCAATGGTGACCTTTCAAGTGGTTTACCCTTTACCTAACAAGGATTTGGATGTTGTATGACTACCTGTTGGAGTTGTCTAAGTACTAGTACAGCAGACCCAACAGGTCTGAGGCACCAAGAGGGTTAGGAAAAAGAATGGTTATGGTCAGGCCAAGGTCAGGGCAGGTGGAGGTCTAGAAGAGTTTGGAAGTCAAAGGTTAGTGTAAAAAGATCCAATCTCTGGAGATCTATCCAAAATGAAGAAATCCTTTAACATGACTCAACCCATGAATCCCGGAGGAAGCTCTTTCCAGATGCCACCAATGGGATTGGAGAAGGCAGTGTCTCAATGGAGGTTGGCAACGTCCATGTGAGGAACCCAGAACGAGGGGCTGAGTCATATGTCAGCGACTCATAAATTAAGTTTAACAGTAACATCGAGCAAAGGTCCCACCAGGACCATAAAACCTACTCATATATTTCCTCCATGGTCTCACCTGGACTCCTGGAAAAATGCTGACTGGCCGAACCTTTGAACAGTGCGGAGAGACGGCCCTATTCACTCAGCTCACATAGGGTTCTTCAGTATGAAGGTTCTTTACAGGTTTTTTTGTTTGTTTGTTTTAAGGATACAATTTTTTTTTTGGAGCCAAAAAGTTTTTGTATTGAACTGCATAAAGGGCTAGTTCCATGAACTCAGAACAAGAAAACTAAAAGCAACTTGCAAAACTGAAAGTCTCTCAGAGCAAAAACAAAAACATCAACCCAATGGAAAAAGAAGATAACCGGGTGTCCCAAGATCACCACATTTTATGCAACGTTTTATTTATCAGAGTGTAGGACGCAGTTCTCACCACTAGGCGCTGCTGTTCCAGTCCTCCAGAATGATAACCAATACAAACCATAGCAAAAAAGAAAGCCGTAAAAAGTTACACACAAGATACTAAGAGCTTATGGCAATGGTCCTTCTTCGAAACTCGGGACCCAGCTCCGAGCCCCCCCGATAAGGACAATGTGCACCGGTTTTGGATATAAAAGTCATGAGAGGGTTAAAATACGAGGCTAGTGATACACGAGGTGCTGGACATATAAAACATCTGCAGGCGCACAGCTGCCGGAGAGGGAGGAGGACGAGGGGACGGGAGGAGGAGGAGGGAGTCGGTGTTACGGGTCCTTTGGAGTAATTCGATGTAATTGGTGTATGGGGGATAAATTACACGGGGTCAGACCATAAAACAACAGGTGGAACATATTACATGATCGGATATTATATTACATCACGTGTTATAGCCATAGTAATATCACAGTATAAGGGGAGTATAGTGGATGTTATAGGAGTATAATACATGCGGTAGGGGGGTAGAGTAGCAGTAATATCACAGGTATACGGGGAAGTAGTTATAGTGGATGTTATTAGGGAAATAGGGAGTATAAACATGGCGGTTAGTTGGTAGAGCAGCAGTAATATCACAGTATAGGGGAGTATAGTGGATGTTATAGGAGTAATAGGAGTATAATACATGCGGTAGGGGGATAGGGCAGCAGTAATATCACAGTATAGGGGAGTATAGTGGATGTTATAGGAGTAATAGGGGTATAATACATGCGGGGGTTAGGGGGGTAGGAGTGGTAGGGTGAGTAGGGTAATATCACAGTATAAGGAGTATAGTGGATTTTATAGAGTAATAGGGGCTCATAATAACTGCCGGTAGAGGGGGTTTTAGAGTAGCAGTAATCATCACAGTATAAGGGGAGTATAGTGGATGTATAGGAGGTAATAGGGGTACAAACAATGCGGGGTAGGGGTTTTTTAGTTTAGAGTAGCCGTAATATCACAGTATAAGGGAGTATAGTGGATGTTATAGGAGTAATAGGAGTATAATACATGCGGTAGGTGGTAGAGCAGCAGTAATATCACAGTATAGGGGAGTATAGTGGATTTTATAGGAGTAATAGGGGTATATTACATGCGGTAGGGGGGTAGGGGCAGCAGTAATATCACAGTATAAGGGGAGTATAGGGGGATATATAGGGTAGAGTAATAGGGGATATAACATGGGGTAGGGGGGGTGTAGAGTAAGCAGGTAATATCACAGTAAATGGGGAGTATGAGGGATGTTGATAGGCAGTAATAGGGTGTATAATACATTGCGGTTAGGAGGGTAGGACTAGAGTAGCAGTAATATCACAGTATTCAGGGGGAAGTATAGTGGATGATGTATTAGGAGTAATCAGGGGTTATAATACATGCGGTGGTTAAGGTGGTAGAAGTAGCAGTATAATATCCAGTATAGGGGAGTATTAGGCGATGTTAAGGAGTAATTATAGGGTATAATACATGCGGTAGGGATGGTATAGGGCCAGCAGTAATATCACAGTATAAGGGGAGTATAGTGGATTGTTATAGGAGTAATAGGGGTATAATACATGCGGTAGGGGGATAGGGCAGCAGTAATATCACAGTATAAGGGGAGTATAGTGGATATTATAGGCGTAATAGGGGTATAATACATGCGGTAGGGGGGTAGAGTAGCAGTAAT